>JAEAOA010001088.1:345000-640000 GCA_016746295.1 Potamilus streckersoni
GAAATCACTTTACCTGGTGGCAAGTGATTGACCCCAGGTATCGTTGTATGCCTGCACAACTAATAAAGATGAAAAATAGATTCAAGGCGAAACCAAGTTATGTATAGCATTATTCTGTGACAATAGGTATGGGGCGTCACTAATATCTGTAAAGCTTGTTATATACACATAGACAAAAACTCATTTTATTAACTTCTTCACTTGTAACAGACATAACACACCAGTATACCAGAAGCTAGAGCCAATAAATTGTAAATTTATCATGATCCAAAGATACTTGTCGTACAATATTGCCAACAGTTTGCAACTCTTGTTTCTGAACTAGTTTGTCATTATACCTACTGACGTCAGTGTCTGTGAATGCAGACGTGAATTGTAGCCTCTGCTGAAGATTTGTTTTACAATGATGTAGCTTTAATACTAACAGACTTTGTTAAGGCAATATTTAAGAGTCATATATTGCAAAAATTGAAGCAATCATTTTCTTTATTACATAAATTATATTTATTATACAAATTTAAATTACAATTCCGAAAATTACACTTTCTAAAACATCCTCAAAGCAATTACATTTTAACAATCTCTAGACATTATATCCTAACAGCAGCATCCAGAGCAAACTAAGCTGATAAAGAAGTTACATTATTATCTCAGTAAATTGCAGATGGAAACAGCATAAATTGTTGAAGTATGTAATGTATTAAAGATTGTACATGCTGTGGGGTTAAAACCTCATAGGCAAACATAAGCATACACAAAGGCAGTACGAGTTTCTACAACCATTCCAAAGAAGAGTTAGGCGGTGGATTAACAATGGACACGGTAAATGACTTGAAAAGCGGCACGAAACTGATTAAAACAATATTTAATAAATGACATTTTCTTTCTAGCTTTGTCTTGGATATTTAAAATACATAAAATCTACAATATCTGAGAGATCTTTAAGTTTTTGCAAGTGGCTTAGGATTTGCAGTTGGGATTTTGGCCTTCAAAAGCCGTTTGAATATCGATTGCTGTTCTCCTTTTCTTTCATGGTTGGGAGGTGAAGTGGATTATGTCGTTTTGCTTTCAGACTGTACAATTGTTGTTTTTGACATTACCAATATCAATACGCAAGAGAAAGCTGGACATAGACAATCTCAAAACAAAATATCTTGTCCTTTTTGTAAATTCTTTAGACTCACTTTCTTTAATATTTTCTTTACCCTTCCGGTGGCCTAGTGGTTAGAACGTCCAGTTCGGATGCGGGAGGTCGCGTGTTCGAAGCCCGGATTTGTCATACCAAACACTTATAAAAATGGTTTATAACAGCTGTCTCGCTTGGCGCTCAGCATTAACAAGCTAGATGTAGGACTAGTCGGCCTGGTGTCTGGATAATGTGACTGGATGGGACATCATGCTACGTGCTTGCGGTATGATGCCCCAATGATGGATATCACTATAAACTGTCACACTGCAGACATTGTAGCGATATGACTGAAAATTTGTTAAGCTGTGTTAAAAGTCCAAGTCACACACTCTTTCAATTTTCTCTTCTTATCATTTTTATTTCATGTCGTCTTCAATCTTACATTCAACAGCCTCATTGTTGAGCGCCAATCGTTTTTGTGAAATCAGCTATTTGGTAAAATTTGTTTCTATGTCCTTTACATTTTGTTGCCTTTTTAGGGATAATTCATTTAACATTGGCGTCAAAGATTCATATGTTGTTATCATTTTACGTAATCTTCAGACTTCCATCGAGAGTGCTTTTTACTTTTTAATTCCACCTTGTGCCCCATTATCAATCATAGGAAACTATTGAATTATAGTATATGGTTTAATTCACCATCCTACTCCCACCCACCCGCCCACCCTTAAACTGTCGTCATGTGCTAATCAAGGAGCAGTGTATTAATAAGAAGGATTAGTATTGAAATTTTTCATAGATGACACATACCGTCATAATTGGTTAGAAAAATAGGATATATGGTTTCCACTGACTGGTTGACACCTACTTATGGGCAATGTGCAATGTTCCGTACTCTACCAAACATCCGTGTAGTACTCTCAGTGTTTCCTGTTCACGTTTTGTGTGAGGTATTTTAAAATGATTTTCTTTATCTTTTCAGATTTTGTCTCTCTTCATGTTCCAACGACGATTTATCAACTCAAATTGTATTTCTATGGCTACACATGTTCATGCTTTTTAAAAAAAAAGTATTTCATTTTTATTTTTGGGGGAGAGGGAATTTAATATCAATTTCATATTTCTGTTGAGATCGTATCTCTGTTCATTATGTCAAAGTCATCTATGTGATATCATGATCTATCTTCAATAGGATAACCTTCTCAAGGAGAGTGGCTAATATTAAGTTTTTTGGTTGAAAGCACTTTGCTTACATGACAAAACGGAGATGCTTTCCTTCATTGGTTATACTAGGAATGAACGGATTTCATTGTCCTTTGTGACACCCATGTCTTTTCACCTTAATTTATAACCGTTAATCTGACAACAAAAGAGACACATGAAATAGTTATCATACAAGCTTGAAACTAATGCTGCTTTATGCGCAGCTTAAATTCATATACTCTTTAACATGCACATGCATAATAACATGTATTCACACAAAATAACTGTCCGAGAATGCCTTTAATATAATTTATACGTATAATACAGTAATATGGTCATTATTACAACCACTGGGATAATTTGGTATAAAAAAAGAGACCGATAACGAGTCAATCACAGCTTTAGATTCATATAACTGCTTTTGTTAATATCTGAAAACAGTTATTCGAGACCAAACAATTCCTTGTTGGAATAACACTCAAGAACATAACAAAAGCAGATTAAGATTAAAGATTAAGATTAAATGGCCTCATACTACAAATATGTGGGGTGTGAGGGTATCAGCCCTATTAGTGTGCTCTCTCTCTCTCTCTCTCTCTCTCTCTCTCGAAGGAAGTAGACAAGGGAAGTAACTCTGACATGACTGAAGTGCAGTCTTTTGTTCTTTTTGCAAATCTTTCCATGACAACCGTTAATTTGTGTAAAGTTTTATGGCAACATATCATTATTACCAGCCTCTATGGATATGACACTAATTCTTAATAAATCACCACAACATTGTAAAATGTTTTAAATATCACCATGAAAGTAAATGTTTATCTTACATTTAAATTGAAGGTTAGGACCTCCTACATCTGCAGTTAGTCATGTTTACATTTTGTAAATTTTATATCTGGGTGTAACAATATAACCATTATTGCCATGGTTACCATGCAATGCTAGTGCATAATACCTACGCACAAACATAAACACGTAGAGAAATAAGGAAGTACATTAGTAAATAAATCGATCTGTAGCTAACAAACTTGCAAATATACCAAGAAATTACTTACCTCACTGACAAAGTAAATTAGTTCGAATCAAACTTCAAAAATAAAAGAAGACAAATTCAAAAGAAGAAAATAAAATGGCAGCAAAATGAATGAAAATAGAATATACATAATTATCAGTAACAAGATTTTATTTCTCTCGATGTGCAAAGAATCAAGTTTCCACTGACAATTAAGGAAACTTATGAACTCCTGTATCGTACACAGCTATGGGTATGTACTTTTACGAAAAAGATTCTTCACGAACTTTGACAAATCTGTTTTCGTAAACATTTAGCAATGTTCTATTCCATGGTCAGAAGAAAAGATAGAGAGAAAACGGGGAGTTCGCACTCTCTGAAAGACTAGGTGTCACGCATAATGGTTTAGATACTGCTGCATCTTTGGGAGGGCTCTAGCAAGCATGAGGTACCGGGAATCGCGGAAAATATAGACAGACACTCTCTGATCTAGAACTGACGAACTTTATTGATATATAAAACTACATTCTAGAGATATAAACCCTTTATATTGAAAAAAATACATGCGATACATATTACAATACATATTGAATAAGTTTCCTACGATCTACCACTTCCTACGCTTGCACAGTGTTCTGCATTTTAAAATACAATACAAGTTATTAGATACTGCTTGAATTCAAGGAGCATAAGATTCAATAGTTGCGATTGATGCCATAATCATTTTAAAGAAATATATTTTACTCCATTTAATTTAGAATACCGATCTGGAAAAGATCACTGAGCATTATACTTTAGTATCTAAACAATATTTTTATTCGCAGCAATTTTTAGCTTGAAGCTGGGATTAATTTCATATAAATACAAACAAACATTACACATTAAAAACAATAAAATATCTATTACATTATAATAGTAAAATAAAAAGAGACCTTACAAGAATATTGCAACTACAAAGTTACCACTGAAATCTTTAACTTTTAAGGGTAGTTAATTGAACAGAAAATTCTCACCTGTAAAATATAGACAGGCACTCTCTGATCTGGAACTAAGGAACCAAAGACACACGCAGGTTCGGCCTATTTTTACCCTGAGATTTGGGCACTAGTGTATCATGCCCGTACCACTTGCGTCCTTTGTTCCAAACCAGAGAGGTCTATCCTAATAAAGGCTAGTCTCCTGAACGAATGACCTTTCAGGTCATATATTGCTTACAACCCTGAATAATTGTTGTAAAGGAAACTATTTTTGGTAAATCGCTTATTGTTCCATTCATGCCATGAACTATTGAACCAGGGCTGTTTACAACCCTGTTGATTAAATTTGTGACTGTTTGTAATGGGAGTGATTTCTAAAGAGAATATACAAGAAGATGACAGGACAGGTTAATCCGATAGATTTTAGCGGAAATTACTTCCAATATCTAGTAGTTTCAACATAGTCTATCACAACTTCAATGATATTTTCTTCCCAAAATTGATATCCTAATAATACCTTCCGGGTTCTTTTTTTCGAGTCCTCCTGGCTCGAAAAGAGGAAACATTACAAGTATACAAGGAAGGCAAAATATTAGAATTAAAAATACAACGCATTGGTAAATGTTGATAAATTGCAAAAGGGAAAAGAAAGACAAAATTCACTGCGGTACATCTTGTGAAGTTCAAAACGATAATAATACAATGAGAAAACACTATAATATTCGGTGGACTAAAAAATACAATAAGCACTACAATAGTCATTATTACTATGAAAGATACACTGAAAAGTGCACTACATAATATGTAATAAAAGTTAAATATAAAATCAAAAGATGCAAAATAAATGTTAAAAATTACACTGAAAAGGAAATTTTACTATATGTAGTAAAATACAAAAATGCAATAAAAGAGTCAGGCAAGACATTAGAAAAAATTTGTGAAAAGTTGGGTAAACCAACATTAGTCTTTAGATTACTCTGTTTTATTATTAGTTTTAGTTTTGTCAGTTTGTATAACGTCAGCAGAACATGCTTATTTGTGTCTACGGTTATTTTTGTTTTGTTTAATAAAGTCCATTAAAACATGCTGTGAAATCAGTATAACAGGTAAACATGCCTGCTACAAATTTCGCTGGACAACTAATTTGCTGAGTCTCAACAGTTTGAGAAGAAAACATATCTTCCAATTTCTAATATTCTTCACGAATGTTTTCGACAATGGGGGGCATCCTTTGCTCTAATAGTATAAATGTTTTGTTTTTTTAGTTTCTACCAATGGCCGTAAAGATGTTTCTAATTCGATTATCAATCTGTGAATATAAGAGAAGTAATCACCATATCGATCAAGAGCACCGAAACTTTTATTATTCTGTTTGCGTCAGCACATTTTTATGACTTGCCAATGTTGCAATGTTTTCATTGTTAGCATTCCAACTAGGTTATTACCTATTTTACCAATGAAATGTAAAACGTCTTTCTTAATACATTTGAAGGTTGCAAATCACCTTCCTGAATCAACTCATTCATTAATGTGATTGTTATATTAAAACGCATACATATTGACTTTAACTATATAACTGTGTAAGAATATCATTTATGTAGCTACATATGTGACAATATTCGATAAATTCGACTGAATAATTCTGCAAAGGTCTGATTTAAAAGTGCGAGTTCACTTATCAGCTGAACCATAAAATAGTGGGAGAAGCTGGTGATAACCCATAGTGCACATTGTTTTTGTTCTGATACTGCGGACCCTGAATCCAAAGTTAAAAAAAGAGGAATACAATCCTACGAAACAAATCCATAGTCCATCCAAACCTTAAAAAGAAGGAAAAATGTTTGAGAGTTTTGGCGCCAGAAAGAAGAAAACGAGATAGAGGTTACGAGGAAAAAACAGAATGGAGGATAGGAATATATCTCTACCATAATGCGAAGAAATTTCTTCAGATTTTCGTATTGCATTCAATAACGAAATATACCACCGAGTCGTTTACTATGTGCATTAGATTGCGTGCATGTTCTGTGAAATGCTTTTTTAAAATGCCAGGGAAACATTCTATGTTGGTCGTTATGATGGCTTGGATCCATCGAACCACTTCACCAAGTAATGTTTCTTCCCAGAAATCCATTTGGATTTCAAACGTTTGTCAACCGAGTACCATTCTATACCATTGTCAGTCGGTGAGGGACAATTGCTCGTTTGATTATTGATTTCTGAGTCAGTTGAATGACAGTGTCGGCTGCATCTGGTGTAGAGGGTTGATAATCCTTAGGATCTTTACAAAGCTTAAGTCTGTTGGCGTGTACAAGTGATTTCCTCTCTCTATTGTCAGACCAAGGGCGTAATCTGTAGGTGTTATTCGGACCTAATCCAGTGATGTAATACGGACCCTCCCATCCGGGGTTAAGTTTGTTTGGATAACGCTACGGGTATGTGTGCGATTTGTGTACACAATCTCCAACGCGAAAGGACGGTTCTTTCGTTTTCTGGTCGAACCTTTGCTTGGTTGTGTGTTGCGCTTCGCGGGTGTTTGCTTTAGCTAATGCTTGATCTATGTATTGTTTTGTTTTTTGCTGGGCAGTTTCTCGAGGTGAAAGAGACACATCTAGAGGTAAAGTCATTTCTTTCCCAAAGACTTAATATGGTGAATAGCCAGTTGAGTTAACTGCAGGGATCATTCGGGATGCCATCATTATTCGGGACAAAAGTGATGGCCAATCATCTTGGTGCTTATTGCTGAAGGCGCAAAGCGATTAACTTATGGTGCTGTTCAAACGTTCGCATGCAACATTCGTTTGAGGGTGTATGGACTGGTATGGTGACGTGTTACTTGAAATAGTTTACAAAGTGCGAGAACAATCTGAGGCAAAACGTTTCGTCCACGATCAATGACAAGTGTCATTTTCTTCCCAATATTGATGTCCTAAAAGTATTAAAAGAAATGAAAACAATATGTTTTAAGTTTTAAAAAATCCATAACACAGTTAAAATTGTATAAATTTCTTTACATACATGAAACAACATCGATTTGCTGTTGAGCGAGTATTAAAAACGTTTATCAGTCAAAATGGCCATATAATGAAAATGTAAAATGCTTAATTTTTTGTAACTTATACTGTATAGCTTACTTAAATGATTATTTGAACATCAACTTGTATATCAGTAATAATACATTGCTTCATACATTGCTCAAAACCTTATTAATGAAAAGTCTTGCATTATCACAGATGTATTCGAAATGTTATTGGGATACATTCCTGTATTATGACAGATGCGTTTTAAATGTTATTGGCAAACAGTTCTGTATTATCATAGATGCGTTTGAAATGTTACTTGGTAACACAGTCCTGTACTATCACAGATGCATTTGAACTATTATTGGCAAAAAGCTCTGTATTATCATAGATGCGTTTGAAATGTTACTTGGTAACACAGTCCTGTACTATCACAGATGCATTTGAAATGTTATTAGCAAACAGTTCTGTATTATCATATATGCGTTTGAAATGTTACTTGGTAACACAGTCCTGTACTATCACAGATGCATTTGAAATGTTATTGGCAAACAGTTCTGCATTATCATAGAAGCGTTTGAAATATTACTTGGACACAGTCCTGTATTATCACAAATGTATTTAAAATATTATTGGTAAGCAGTTCTTCATTATCATAGATGCAATTGAAATGTCATTCACCAACATTTCTGTATTACAAAATACGGTTTGAAATGTTATTGTCCAACAGTTCTTTATTATCACAAATGTGTTAGAAATGTTATTAGGAAACATGCTTTTATATAGCACATTGATATAAATCCCAGGTATTCCTGCATATATCACATTAATATATATATATATATATATATATATATATATATATATATATATATATATATATATATATATATATATATATAGCACATGCACATTAATATATAGCCCAGGCACATTAATATATATAGCACAGGCACATTAATATATAGCCCTGGCATACCTGCATATACCACATTATATAGTTCAATCGTTTATACTTTTAAGACCTTACGTATTAAGAAGATAAAGTACAACCAAATTAGGCGAGAAAGTAAGAAAACCAGAGGCATTTCATAAACAAGAGATAATAATAATAATAATAATAATAATAATAATAATAATAATAATAATAATAATAATAATAATAATAATATATTTTATTTATATCTTTAACGTATCTAGGGTGGTTTAAGTAACTAACAGATAGTTAAGTTTATTTCACAGTAGTTCAAACAAATATACAGCACATATATCTGAATTTAGTGAAATACCTACATCTACTGTATAAATCAAGAGCAACACAACAATAGTTAAGTTAAAATCTGCATAATTAGCATATCGGTATCAGATAGATTTATCACTGATATCACCATCAAAAGTGATTTGGTCATTTGCGGAGTTGTAATGTCCTATAAGCAGAAACTGTAGGTGTCTGCTTAATTACCTGCTGAAAATTGTTCGTTTGAACATGTACTCTGGTAGGATATATATATATATATATATATATATATATATATATATATATATATATATATATATATATATATATATATATATATATATATATATATAAAATGAAAAAAACTTTTATTTTTTTTTTCATGTATATTTCATTGAGTCCGTGTTGCGAACAAACAATAAACCATGCCTTATACAGGTGCACCAAAACAGCATACATGTAACCTAGGACAAATTTTTTTGCCGGGAAGACTTCCCCGTTACTAGTATATAACTAGATTAATTAACGAAACGATTTTATTGCATATAAGAAGTAAAAATGTCATAGCAGGAATACAAGTTGGAAATGACGAACAAAAATATAAAGTCAAGAATGGTCATTATTAGTTTAGTGGACTGCTACCATGCACCACGGTGCCATAAAATAACGACGAATCTTACAAATAACACTGTGTTACATTCTTGATCGTGTCTGAGTCAGTTGCGGAGATCATCAAGGGCTTCTATGAACATGTCAATTGTCGCGAAGCTCTTGATTTTCAGATCCGTCTTAAGGCAATTGTAAAAACATTCTGGAGCCTTGAAAAGAGGTAAAATAGTCCTTGTAGGTACCACAAAATCGTTTTCCAAATGAAGATATTTATGTACTCAAAAATGGTATATTTGTTTCGCTTGCCAGATGCATTCATTAACAATTATTCCATATCTATTGAAACGTAGAACATCCTTCACAATATTACGACAGGATTACATTTTCTGAAGGGAACCATCGACTTGTGTTGATTTTAATCACATACGTACATGTGCAAATGAAACTATATTATCCAACATATATTACTACAATATACTTTTCTCAACCACAGTCTCACCGTTATGTCCACATGATGTTGGAATGCCTATACAATTATGATTTTTTCTTATTTATTAAAATTGCATTTAAACAACATGTGTTGCATGTTTCAGAAAACACATTAGTTTTGCATGGAGTGGTAGTCATTCTAATGCATTGAATACTTTCAGGCTAGGGTTAGGCAAACAAAAGGCACATCCCGATACAGAAGAACTTTGCAACACTAGAGAATATATATATGCTTCATAACAATGATAAAGATTCTACTTCTCGCGACATGGAAATATTAAATAGAGACTCATAAATAACCCTAAAACCGAAGATAATATATGTATTCTAGTGAGATAGATAAGAGTCACTTAGCTGTTATAGTTTGAATTACATCATGGATTTGAAACCTTCCTGCTTAGACTATGTAGAGGAACGCAACATTAATTTTCACGCATGATGAGCTACGTTACTATGTAGAAATACCGTTTAGAGCATTGCAAAAGAGCCATATAGATATATAACTATATAACGATTTTGATGAATGTATCTAGCCATACCTCAGACCTCATTGTGACTAAGCCTGCCAGATCTCTTCCTGTCAATCGCCCAAACACTTTCCTAAAAGATAACTGTAGTTTTAATTTTGTAGATTATATCATTACACGCGAGTCGAGCTTGATCTCAGCTGAATGGTCTCATGAAATTAATAAGACAAGAATGAAAGTACATTATGCAACGAAAGGAACTTTTAGAAATGTGAAGTGGTCTTTATAAATACATAATTTATATGAAACATGTTAGTTTTATTGTTAAGACTCTATACATATAAACTAAGCAAGAGAAAGAGAAAGACTTACAGGCAATATGTTTTGCAAAATGTAACAAATAATTTAATTATCAAGTTATAAAATACAAATAAAAGATGAACATACAGTATAATGAATTGAATCAAAAATAATCTTAATACATTTTTATTGAAGTCCAATAAAATTTTCCGAATGACTTTCAAATCCTCGAAGATACAGGACTCATTTGAATAATTCCCAATTGTTCCATATTAATTGTTTAACTCAATGAACAGTTTCTTTTTCCACTGATTAGTCCAAACATATATTTCCTCTCAAATAATATATAAATACATAAAATACTACTGCACCCCTGATGTTACAACAAGAGCACAGGAAATAAGAATGAAAAATTATTAAGCCATGGCAATTTAAATACATTCGTAAGAGTTAAAACACGCATTTGCATCTACTCGTGCATGGAAAATTGCAAATATCCAACATCGTCAAAGAACCCACATGACCTTACCCATCTTATAGGAAATAAATTAATTCTTCTAAGAACCAATTGATAACCTCAAATTTGTCATCACTTTTACTAATACTATTATTAGTACTAGTAACCGAAAGTACGTACCTAAGCACCTATTTATAGATCTCATAAAACCTTAGTCTTAATATCTTCGAATCGAACCTATCCACGTAGACGAAATTTAGCTACTGATAGTCACTACAATTGAAAGCCATGAATAATAAAAGCACACACACATACACACACACACAAACGTTCTTTCTATATTAGTCAAATTTGTTTCCAGCTTCTTCACCAATTGTGCTATGACTCAAGTTATTACGGTCTGAAAACAAGCTCACAATCAGTATTTGTTACATGATCAAACCTAAAACGGAGAAATAGGAATAACGATGCGTAATAACTGCTGAAACTCTACATTCAAAGTAAAATCTACTGATATAGCATTAGTAGTTTTTTACTTTGAATGTAGAGTTTCAGCAGTTATTACGCATCGTTATTCCTATTTCTCCGTTTTAGGTTTGATCATGTAACAAATACTGATTGTGAGCTTGTTTTCAGACCGTAATAACTTGAGTCATAGCACAATTGGTGAAGAAGCTGGAAACAAATTTGACTAATATAGAAAGAACGTTTAAAATCATTATTAGTATTAAACTGTTTTGCTCTTAATTATGATAGAAACAATGTATGGCAATTACAAATTGTTTATATCTCTGTGCAACAATGCGGTAAAATTTCAAGCCAAAGTGATTTTTATTTTAGGTAAAACAAATATTATGGCAATAATGATCTAGCATAATATATAGACACTCGAGACATACCTATGAGCAAAAAAGAATGCCGATATAAGAGAATTTCTCACTTTAATGTCATTTATTCGTTTCCACTATTTATCATGTAATTTTCAGATAAGATTTTTTTCTATAACTACGCATATATATATATATATATATATATATATATATATATATATATATATATATATATATATATATATATATATATATATATATATATATATATATATATATATATTAAAATAAGTATCAGGACTATATGAACCACATTTTCGAAGCATAAAGTTTGTTCGTCTCGAAAACAAAACAAAAATAAAAAAGTTAAAAAAAAGAATCGGTTAAGTTTTTTAGTATTGTTTTCTTTCTCGAGATTAGTTCTTAAATAGAAATATTGATCGTTTTGTAAATAGGTATTCATTAAGGTCTAGTGATACTTTTTGTTCTCTTTACGTACAGTATTAATATGAAATTTGAAAGTTGTTTTGGTTTATAGTCCGCATGATTGAGTAACTGTCCATTACCATGTTAAATTGAATCAGTTATCACCGTTGTATGTTTTATGACATACTTTGTCTCAGTTTATAGGCAACCATTTCTTTTTCTTACATCGCCAGTTTTGTGAGGCAACGTGTCAAAGGTCAGACGGAAGTTCAGTGTATTTGTATTATTTCAATCCATTTATGGCGCATTATTTTGAATTGCTCTGAAATCGGATGCAAAATGTCCTCGAAAGTCAAGTCATTTTATTCAGTTCAAATATAAATCAAAATATGCCAATATATGGTCTTTTCAATTTTATTTCTGTCCAATTTCTGGGATATTCGTTGCGATAAGGTTACAACAAGTCCATGATACTGAATTTGGCTAGAGTCCCTTTAGATTTTGACTATAATACTAACATGTATTATTTATTTCGCTTTCATTTTTTATTCTCAATGTCCATTTATTGCTCTGAGAACAACATTGCACAGTAACACAAGCGAACTCTTTCTGTATCTTTTGTGCATTGAGATGACAAGCATCGGCATGATGCCATATCTTATATTTTATGACAAAAACTATTGTGATTATAAAGTAATGATAGTTGAAAGTAAGGTATAAATATTAATTTTTCAACCACATCGTAAAAAATTGAATGTAGATTGATTTATATTTCAGCGTCTATTTTATGTCATCCACGGTTTGTATTAGTTTTCTACCTTGGAAGACTGTGTTTGTTTATCCAGTTGTCCACATCATTTGATGTCCACATTCGCAGTGAAGCCACGGATGTTTTCGGAGCAGAGTATGAAACAGACCGGGAAGTCTCTAATAAAGGCCCACCGTCAACATCATCCGCCTATGAATAAATACTACAAATAAACATTCTTTTTTTGTTATGGTAGAGTTAGTCGAACGAATTCATCTTGTCTAAAGTTTAAAGAAAATGCATTAAGACAATTGAGACAGAAACAGAAACAGAAAAAGAACTGCCGAGTGTTTGCGTTTCCATTGTTGCAGTTCGAACATACTGCTGAATACTGACTAAAGCATTGTTAAGAGTTTTCCAGCCGAGATAATGAAAATATTTCTGACTACCATTTACTTAACTTTATATTTGGAGAGATTGCACAATATAAGATAACCTCTAATTATTTATGCTTGATATTGCTCTTCCATTTTGTCTTTTTTTTCCAAGTACATACAACAACATAGATCAATATATATAAATATATATATATATATATATATATATATATATATATATATATATATATATATATATATATATATATATATATATATATATATATATATATATATATATATATATATATATATAAGATGGCTTTTAATGTTTTGGCATAAAGAAATTTAAGATACCAATACTACTTGCTTATCAAATTGTGTTCTTCTCATGGCGCAATAATACCCATATGTAAACATTATAGCGACCGCCTGAAGTTGATTAGTTATTAGTTACGTATGAAAATAGCGATAAAAGTATTTATAATCCTTGTTTTGTATATGGATTCAATATGGTGCACATTCTCCCTGCAATCCTTTCTTATTTCTGTTCCCCCTCCACTCTCATGCATCACCGACAAACAACTAAAAAAAATGTGGAGTGAGAGAGAAAAGAATTTGGTGTGAATTAAAAGCTTGAAAAAGAAATTACACTAAGTAACCTACAATAATATGGTTCCTCGTAACGATACGTGTGCACTTTACCTGCTATTTATATACGGTGTTTATCAATGATACAAAGATGCAAACCATGTCAACATTATAATACAGTTAATTCCTCAGTTACGTGGTACGCATATTGTGAGGTATTTAATGTTCTGTGTTTGTTGTTGTTTCTTAAACATACTATAATGTTAAAAAACTCGATTATCATTAATTAAATATGAATATGTCAAAGGTCTCTCTCTCTCTCTCTCTCTCTCTCTCTCTCTCTCTCTCTCTCTCTCTCTCTCTCTCTCTCTCTCTCTCTCTCTCTCTCTCTCTCTGGACCATCGTAGCAAGATACGAGCTAAAATCTATGAAATGATGAAAGTAGACAATTTTTGTTTGTGTCATCCAACGATATTTATGGACTTATGGATGAGAGTTTAAAGTCAAACAGATCGGAGAGAGACAGAGACAGACAGACATAGAGAAACCTTTGGACATTTTCATATTTAATAATAATCGATTTTTAGAACATTATAGTATGAGAGAGTTTTAAGGTTAAACCGGAGTGAGAGATTATTTATGGTCGGTGTTGGTTCATTATTTCGCTTAGTTTATATTCCACATTAATTTCCATGAGTCGGTTGGTGAATGGCATAGCGTTCATATAAATGTCGAAGCTAACCAAGTGCTTGTAGTGCTCTACTTTTATTATTAAAATATTTTTAATGTTCAAATCGTAAGAGTGTATCACACTAATTTAATTTATGTGAAAAAAATAAAGAAAGAAACGAATCTACTTATCAATATGCAAAGGTGATTGTAAATAGCCACAAACGGCATAGAATTACATTTTGTAGCGGACACACTAGGGGATAAGTGGAGTTTATTATTTTGGTCAATTTACAGTTGCCTGCAGTAAATCTGAATTTCGCTCAAAGGACAAATGCATGTATTTGTATGTGATATAGCTAAAATACATTTACGTTCTATCAATGATATACCACGAGATGTATTAATTTTTCATAAAAAGAAACGAGTTTTGCTTAGTTTTTTTTTAAAAAAAAATTATATGATTGGTACATCATTAATACAGCGTGTATGCTATACATATATTTCGTTTTTATCACATACAAATACATACATTTGCCCTTTGAACGGAGTTAAATTGACAACAAGCAAATGTTTATTGACAGAATGAATGAAGTCACATCCCTGCCGAGTGTGTCCGCTACAAAATGAAGTTGTATCCTTTTGTGCTTATTCACAATCACCTTTGCATATTGATAAACTGTTTGCTTTCGTTTTGGAGTTTCTTTGTTTAATTCACATTATTAAATCAATACAAGTCACACTTTTTATTTTTATATGAACGATGGTTTTAAAAAAGAATGTAGAGCACTACAAACACATATTATTGAACACAGAACGCTAATGAATGCAATGGTGTACAGGTTCATGGGAATAAGCTTGGAATTGAATCTTAGCGAAATGATGAACCAAAAAAGAGATAATTAAAATATTTTAATATATTTAAGGTTGATCTAAGTCATCTAAGTCTAAGTTATTCTGCTTTGATTAGCATCACAACAGACCATTCAATTCTCTCTCTCTCTCTCTCTCTCTCTCTCTCTCTCTCTCTCTCTCTCTCTCTCTCTCTGGTCGGTTTGCCTCAACATTTACAATCAGAGAGAGAGAGAGAGAGAGAGAGAGAGAGAGAGAGAGAGAGAGAGAGAGAGAGAGAGAGAGAGAGAGAGAGGAGAGAGAGAGAGAGATCTGCCGGCGTATTGTGCGATGGCAGATCAAGATTTACGTTGTTTTCATTAGCAGCAGAGAGGGTGAACCCTACAAAATTTTGCTTGTGAAATTAACATGAATAAGGATTCCTACAGAGGCTGAAAAAAGGTCAATAACCCTAAACCAAATTATCTAACTTTTATATTACCATATGGTTAAAAACCGCATAATAAATAGCCTGACTTTGTCAGGAGGTGTTATACTATTATTGACTTTTTTTTCCTGATTTTATCGAACTATTTTTTACGTTAAAAACTCGAGCAATATCATGTAGAGATTCACCCTCTCTGCTGCTCCTGATTTATAAAAAAAATCTGAAATTAGGCCCAAAAACAAAATAAAATCTTATTATTATTATTACACTAACAAGCAAAAATTAAAATAAATTATTATTTATATTATTACACTAACAAACAAAAATTAAAATAAATTATTATTTATATTAAAATCTGTAAATGCACGACTTATTTCAGAAATCTGTAGATTTTCTAAGATTATTTCAGAAATATGTAGAATTTTTGAGTGTTTATTTGTCTGTTTAAAAGCCAAACATAGTTAGTTCCCCTGCCGGTTGTTTATATACCTACTGACCTTGGATGACGTAATATTACCGGGGTATCCTTAGACAGATATCGTAATCTACAGCAAAGCGTGCTGCATTAGTCTGGTGAATTAAATAGCTTGGAGCAGACAGGTTTACCTTTACAAACACTTATGTTTATCGATCCATGACCTGTGGTTATTCTCAATGTAATTCATATGTATTTTAGCTGCAGACTGCACAAACAATACTCCAATTTAATGAATTACACTTTCTCACATCTGGGTTATTCAAACGCGTTAATCGATTTCCGGTATGGGTTATTTCCCATTTTTATGCTTGTAATTTTATTTATATATTTTAGTAAGATTCATACACATAAATTTATAAATGCTTGTAATTTTATTTATATATTTTAGTAAGATTCATACACATAAATGGCTAACTATCTTAATAAAATTATATTTGTAAAACCATTATAGTAATAATTAAAACTGTTATATTCATCGAACGCAGCATTGTGTAGCGGTAGATCGTATACATCTGTGGTTCGATTCCAGATTTCGCCGAAATGGATTTGGTCCCGGGGATGCCTTTTATATATATAATTGGGGGCGGGGCGCGCCTCAGGTTTCTATAAATATCTCACTGTGTCAGCCACGTGAGGTACACTTTTGTACCCACAGGGTTTTCACAAGGTTATTTATCGAAACCGCAATGCGTATAGACAGTCCTCTGAATTTCTAATATTTCGCCTTTCGTCAATTAGAAATTCACCGGGGGCTGTGTCTATAAGAATAGCCTGCCCCTAAAATAATCAGTAGCATGCCTTGAGCTCTCTGCCCCATGGAGAATCCCCAAAATAACACATTCCAGAAAGGAATGCTAGCCAAAAGAAACAGTGTTATGAAGTGCCGCATAATAAATCATAAGATAGACGAACATGTTAGGACTTCATAAAAGACACACAGGCTATCAGGGGTTCCAATAAAGGAGGATCGCTACTGATTATTTTTGACAAAAATCAGATATATATATATATATATATATATATATATATATATATATATATATATATATATATATATATATATATATATATATATAATGAATATATTTATCAGAGATATAAAAATATAAAAAAATAAAAATCAGACAATATATATATAATTAAAAATAATAATGAATACATTTGAATGAATAATAATATAATATAATATATAATATAATAATAATAATAATGAATAATAATGAATATATTTATCAGAAATATAAAAATATAAAATGTAACAATCAGACAAATATATATAATAAATAATGAATATATTTATCAGAAATATAAAAAAATAAAATATAAAAATCAGACAATATATTTATAATTAAAAATAATAATGAATATATTTATCAGAATTTTTAAAAATATAAAAAATAAAAATCAGAATATATATATAATTAAAAATAATAATGAATATATTTAAATGAATAATAATATAATATAATATATAATATAATAATAATAATGAATAATAATGAATATATTTATCAGAAATATAAAAATATAAAATATAAAAATCAGACAAATATATATAATTAAAAATAATAATGAATATATTTATCAAAAATATAAAATTATAAAATGTAACAATCAGACAAATATATTTAATAAATAATGAATATATTTATCAGAAATATAAAAATATAAAATATAGAAATCAGACAAAATATTTATAATTAAAAATAAAAATGAATATATTTATCAGAAATATAAAAATATAAATATAAAAATCAGACAATATATTTATAATTAAAAATAATAATGAATATATTTATCAGAAATATAAAAATATAAAATATAAAAATCAGACAATATATTTATAATTAAAAATAATAATGAATATATTTATCAGAAATATAAAAATATAAAATATAAAAATGAGACAATATATATAAATATAATTAAAAATAATAATGAATATATCTATCAGAAATATAAAAATATAAAATATAAAAGTCAGACAATATATATATATATAATTAAAAATTATAAATATTAATGAATCTCACTCAACAAAAATTGCTCGCCAGCGTTTAGAGGCAATTGATAAATATTTACCTATCAGTGATGATGTCAAGCAAAAATTGCAACAACGTCAGGAAAGTCAAGTTGAATTTGCAGAGGATACAAAACAATTATTTAAACCGATAACAGATACCACTAAAGATATTCAACCTGTGTTAGATCAAACAACTGAAACAATTCAGAAAATAGAAAAAAGAACTAAGAAAACCAAAAAAATTCTTGAAAAACTTCCAGTCGAAATAGCTGATGCAAAGCCAGTCCCAGAAATGCCTGAAGATGAAGACCAAGCTCGTGCTGAAATAGATGATCTATCTAACATAGGTTATAAATTTGGCGTAGATGCTATTGCTAATATTAAAAGCGCTAAAAATGTAGAGGATTTATCTGCGTTTGCTGTGGAAAGTTTTAGTGATAGAAAAAAGTTTTTAAATCCTGAATAGTCCGATAAATTTGTAAGTCGTGATAATTGGAACAAATGGATATTTCGTATACACTATAACGTTAGTCGGGTTAGAAATAGTGATCCTAACTATATACAGTATATTAACTTTGTACAAAAACCACCAAAGCAACAACAAACGCCACCACATCAGTTACCACAAACTCCAAAACCACCAAAGCAACAACAAACACCATCATATAAATTACCACGAACACGAGTATTGTTACCACTACCACAACAATCATCACCCCCAGAACAATTACCTATATTATTACCACCACTACAACAACCAGCCCAAATAAAAAGTGAAGAAGGGCCGGGGTCGGATACCTCTTTCGGAAGTGGTCTTATTACTCAGTGTCCTAACAACGTCCTTGCTGATGTTGAACGACTAGAAATTCTGATTGGAGGAAAACGAGATGGTAATAATTCCCCAGAGATCATTAACGAAGCAGCAGATATTTTTAAAAGATTATTTAGTGGCGGTATTATGGATATTGATGTGTATCGATCACTTATTAATGAAATTGCCGATGACTATTATAGTGAATAAGTCACAGAGATTTGATGCAATTAGTAATAAAATTAATTAATAATAAAAATGATAATACACAGTTCTCAACGTGGACCAACCATGGTCAGGGCAATTAATTATCGAATACCGATTTACAGGGCAATCTACGGAGATGGGTTAGGAGATATTGTTCAGGGTTTGTTTAGAAGACTAGCCCCAAAAGCAATACCAATTGCAAAGCAACTGGGTATGAAAGCTATTGATGTTGTTCGTGAAAAGGGTATAGGTGTTGCTGGTAACCTTGCCAGTAAAGCATTCTCGGCGATTAAAGATAGACTATCACGATTAATACGTAGACCTCAAGCCAGACCTCACTCGGTGAAATTGCCCAGTACTGAAATGATGCCCGCAAGTGTAAGTAAAATAATAAATCAAGCCGCTAATCAAAAACTAGCAGCAATGGCGATGCCATCTATGGTTGATATACCTTTATCTGAAAAAGAGAGAAACATAACCGCTAGTCTAATAGCGGGAAGTGGTCTCACTTCCCGAAGTGGTCTTACTTCCCGAAGTGGTCTTCGTTTTAGACGATAATAATTATAATAAATATGTTCAAGCGTATGAGTGACCCCGCGTTTGACATGGACGCACCAGTTCTCAAAGATGAGTCTATACACGATTATCAGTATTATTCTTATGAAGCACGAATTCCAAATCAACGAGGAAGAATTGAACTTCAGGTTCATGATACAAGTAGATATTTTTTGCCCTCAGAAGCTTTTATTGAAGTCGAAGGTGAAATATTAAAAACCGATAATACTGAATATGCAGCCGAAATTAGTGTTCGTTTTGTTAATAATGGTATTATGGCGTTGTTTGCTATCGCTACGTACATGATTGACTGAAAACATATTGAATCAATTCAAAAAGATGTTGACGTAGCCACAACAGATGTTGACGTAGCCACAGTCCGTCAATGTTGTTCGCAAAGGATATAACCGATTTTCCAGAAAATAGACAATATAATTTAATACAAACACCGCGAGATACTGCAGCCGATCCACAACCAGCAGGAATGATAGCCCGGCCTGCTGCTGCATTTCCGTTATTGCATAGCGTTAATGTAAATTTCAACTTAGGATTTACAACACCTCGAGCGATATTAAAATGAAATAGAAGAATATTTTCATGTGCAATTCACTATCACATATTTTTGGATTTTGTAGAAATGTCAGAAAAGTCATTTTCGGAGCCAAACATACAGTTGTACTAGTACGAAAAGCTGCAGATGATGATGCAATATGGAGACCCGCCTGTGATGCTGGTATGGTAATTCTTACAAAACTTAGTCTCTGGATGTCAATAGTGATCCCATCAATACATGAAGAACAACGATTATTATCTTTTATGAATCAAGGTGGTAAATCAATGCTATCATGGCTGACAATGACTACAGATGCTATCCAGAGTAATATTAACGGTTTATTTACATGGCAGATAGCCTCTCAGCAAGGTGTTTCTGCACCAAGACATATATTTATTGTATTATAAAATGCAGCACGAGTAAATGATCAAACGCGTAGTATTATGATATTTGATAAACTCTGTGTTTCTGAGGTTTCGTTAAGGATAAATGGACATCAAGAACCATCCCGAGGATATATTACTTAATTTTGATCAAAATCATGTAGCACGTGCATATCATCGTTTTATGCCGTTCATGGGCCGTGATCAAAATGTTGATACTGGATTACAAATATCACAACTAGATTTTACAAGTTTATATCCTATTTATTACTTTTCGCTCGAACATTTAGATTTGACCAGACAATCAGTAGTCGATATACATTTTCGAGCTAGTGTTAATAGAGGAGCTATTGATAATTATAGAGCAATTGCTATTATATTTAGCGATAAATCAATGCTCATAGAAGGTGTTAATGGACGAATGAGAGTCGTTGATGCTCCAGTAGAAAATATGTAATTAGATTATTTATCATTATTATAAAATGTCATATAATCATGTCAATTTTACCCTGACTCCTGGCCAGGTCAAAAGACTTCAATCAGCATCAAATAATAACTGTCGAATAACAATATCATTAAAAAAGGAACACATGAATGGTTGAAATAAATTATCGTTAACCGATCGTCAATTCAAAAACTTTATTAAAGCAAAAAAAATCCAATAAAGGTGCCAAACTTGATCTTTCTGCGGCAGCTAATAAGGATACTTTTAAAACTGGTGGTATATTTCCCCTTCTCGCAGCTATACCAGCATTAATAGCCGCTGCAGCCCCAGCTGTTGCAAAAGCAGCTGCATTAGGCGCTATTGGAACAGCCGCAGGAATGGCATTAAAGAAAGCGACCGGACAGGGAAAAAAACGAACATCTAAAAAAAGGAAAAGGTCTCAGATTACCAGGGACCCCACCTTCGTGGTACGGAAAAGGTCTAAGACTTCCAGGGACAGTTTACTAATCTCGCCTATGTCTAATTTTGATTTACTCGATACTGTTAAAAAATTAAAAATAAAAAATTTTAGAGGTGTTTTTATGCGCGATCAATTACCAAAACAACCAAACAATACTGAAACAGGTATTATAAATCTCGATCAAAACTCTGGACCAGGTACCCATTGGAGAGCGTATGCAATTGATCCACATGAAATTATTTATTTTGATATCATATGGATTAGCGCCACCAAACGAATTTATTCATTATGTCAGTAATAATACGGCACCAATCTGGTATTCAACGTTACCTACACAAACATTAACTGATCCAGCAATATGTGGTCGAGAAGTACTTAGTGTACTTGATGCTATATCCATGGCACCGCAAGAAAAACCACCTCATAAAGTCGTGCATGAATATATAATGATGTCATATTTAAATAGACATCAGCAAATATAATAGTAGATATTTATCGAAGATCTGCTCGTGGTAAAGCTCAACAACAAGGTGATTTATCTAAATATGCAACCCTCGATCAACTTAGAAATGAGATTAATGATTTATTTAATATTGCAAGTGTGGATCAAAATGAAGTGGTTATTTTTCAGGATAAGCAAGGACGATTAAAGTCGCGTAATATACAGCTACCAGATGTACTTACACGAATTCATAATGCAGTTGATGATAATATCGTTACTTTTACTGATCAAGGTAAAATACAGGATTCCGGTAAAGCATTTAATGATTTTGTTAAAAAAAGCTGGCGGTGAATTTAGTGGAGACGTTATTATGAAGAAAAATAAAATTACAGATCTTGGAAATCCAACTACAGATAATGATGCTACAACAAAAAAATACGTCGATGATCTCAAAACTGAATTTACAGGTTTTCGCGAAAACATAAACAAAATTAGTGACGAAATTTTTGGAAATCCACCAAATGTTAATATAAAACTTACTGATATTATTGTAGGAATTCCTGATATTGTTAAAAAAATAGACTTGATTAAAATTCCTCACGAACAGATAAGAAATGTTGTATATACTCTTGCTTCTGGGTCTGGTAAATGGACGCCAGAAAATAAAGCCATTAAATATACAGCAAAAATTGCTGGTGTAAATAGGATATCCGTATTTAGCGGTGTAGATTTTATAATATACGCTAACCATCTATCAACTGGTAATATTTCTAGAACTATATCTGTAGTATTAGATAAAGATTCTGAAGTAACATTTACGCTGGAATCTATGATAAATATATGGCCTTGCTAATTACTTGTGGTGTTCGGAATTTGTAGCTCAATTAACTACTTAACATCATAGTATAATGGATCAAATAACCACGTCATTTATCGACATTCAACGTCATAGATATAATCAAGCGTGTGAATGCCTGACCAAACAAAAAATACCATCGACCTTTATACAATAAAAGTAAAACAATATCGTAGACGTATGGTCGTTATTGATATAATTGTGTATTCAGTTTCTGCTATTGTTGCTGGATCCGGATTAATATTATCAACATTAACGATGACAGCTCCAGCAATTATAACAATTATTATTTCAACTTCAACAACTATAGCGGTTATTCTTAGTATTATTGCTAAAACGATAACTACATGTACGAATGATAAATTGCGCGAGTATATGATAAAATTGCACACAGCAACAGCAACATACTCTAAACTATCTGGATATATTTCCACTTATCTCAGTGATGGTAAAATAACTGACGAGGAGTTCGTAACGATAATTAAAACCTACGCTGAAGCATTCAAAATTGTTAGTGATTCTGCTGACAAAATAAATGGAGAATTAAACAATAATAATAACAATAAAGTCAGCGTCTGAACATCGTTCAGATATTGAGTCCTTGACAACGTCAAGAGTTATTACAGCAGATCGTCGCTAATACAACTCCTTCAAAAACTACTATGATATCAATAAGTTCGACCAATCCTGAATTTAGCGTTAATTTTCCAACTGCAATTCCAGTAAAAGAGATAGCATTAGCTCAGTTACGTGTTTATTATAGCTGGCCTAATATTAGATCAAAACCATTTGGTGGACAACAACCAAATAATTCATTAGTATTCGCAAATAAAAATGAATCTGATGGAACTCCCGATTGGCAAGTTGTTAGTATTCCAACTGGCAGTTATCAGTTAGAACAGATTAATGAGGAATTCCAGGGCAGAATTAAGTCTTTAACCGGGAAAGAGTCTAAAATAGCAATTACTGTTTACGAACCAACATTATCGTCAGTAATTGAAATAAATTCTCCTGACTATGCTGTAGATATTTATCAAAGTTCGATTAGATCAGTATTAGGTTGGCCTGAAGTCGCGACAGATTATCAAGTTCCACCAGAACCACAGCGATCAGACTTCAACATAGATGTTAAGAAATTTATACAACTTCCAGAATATAGAAACAAAGTTCCATTTATGGAGAGCACTACACTCATGTATCGTGATTATAAGCATCATACTTATTTTATAAGTTTTATTCAAAGTAGGAGGGGTTTAGCAAGACTATCGACACATGATATTGAGCAAATTAATTCATTATCAAGACCGATTAAATCTGAACACGAAGACGTGTTTAATAATCTTAAAACTTTACTTTCCAGCATCAATACGTTTTATAACAATGATTTAAAAAATCAAATAATTGAAACAATACAACATCTAAATCAAGCTCTAGCAGACTTACAATTCGTAAATAAGGCTATTGTTCACAGAGAGAAAATAATAAACGTGCCGGCAGATAGATTTTCTAGCTCTTATATAGTTAATGAAGATGACCAAATTCAACGTGTAAGTCATAAACGATTATTTAAGACAGTATTTATGAAATATTACGCAATCACAGAAGAACAGCTACCATTTATAATACCCGGTTTTAACACCGAGGAGCTAAAAAAATCAGTTAGTGATCTTATTGATGAACACTTTGAAAGAATATGTAATTCCTGGAAAAAATTAATTCCACCCCCAGCAATTCTCAAATATAATAATGATCCATATGGAACAGGTCGTCACATCTCGCCTAATATTGTTAATATAACATCCACCATCGCACTGAATCTAGTTTGCGATATAATTGATAATAGCTACCATTTTGACCTCTCTAAATCTAATCAGGCTCAACAGGGATATATATTATATTCATCCAGTATCCAATCCCCTCCGGGCTGGCTGATTGTATCTGAGCCAATAAATCAAGTCTACCTGCGTGTACATAATCCGTTATTGTCAAGAATGAATTTCAAACTCACAAATCAAGATGGTAATATTGTGGACCTGCACGGGGAGACATTATATATTAATTTATACATACGTTCGTAGAGTAGGAGGAAAAAATTGAAGATATTTTGAGGTTAAATGTTATTTTACAAAATCTACAGACTTCTGAAATAAGTTGTGTAAATATATGACTCGATTTTACAAAATCTACAGATTTCTGAAATAAATCGTGTAAATATATGACTCAATTTTACAAAATCTACAGATTTCTGAAATAAGTCGTGTAAATATATAACTCAATCATAAATTTTCTCACATTTACAGATTTTAGTATAAATAATAATTTTTTTGTTTTTGGGCCTAATTTCAGATTTTTTATAAATAATTCATGCAAACATATGACTCAGTTTTACAAAATCTGTAGATTTCTGAAATAATTCATGCAAACATATGACTCAATTTTACAAAATCTGTAGTTTTCTGAAATAATTCATGCAAATATATGACTCAATTTTACAAAATCTGTAGATTTTTGAAATAATTCATGCACATATATGACTCAGTTTTACAAAATCTGTAGATTTCTGAAATAATTCATGCAAACATATGACTCAATTTTACAAAATCTGTAGATTTCTGAAATAATTCATGCAAATATATGACTCAGTTTTACAAAATCTGTAGATTTCTGAAATAATTCATGCAAACATATGACTCAATTTTACAAAATCTGTAGATTTCTGAAATAATTCATGCAAATATATGACTCAATTTTACAAAATCTGTAGATTTCTGAAATAATTCATGCAAATATATGACTCAATTATAAATTTTCTCACATTTACAGATTTTAGTATAAATAATAATTTATTTTAATTTTTGTTTGTTAGCGTAAATAATAATAATTTTATTTTATTTTGGGGTCTAATTTCAGATTTTTTTATAAATAAATCAAATGAATCTTAGAAAATCTACAAATGTCTGAAAGATATTTTTGGTTCATTTAATTTAATATTATTTTTTTTATTTTAAACAAATATATATATATATATATATATATATATATATATATATATATATATATATATATATATATATATATATATATATATATATATATATATATATAATGACCATTGAAAATATCAAAGCTATTGTTTCTGCTATTGAAAAATTAAAACATGACGGAATTCAATTATCTGAAGAATCGTAAGATAAAAAGCGCATTATCTCAAGAATATGAAAGAAAAAAATGATAGACAATCGTGTGATGCAATTGAGAAAGATTATGCTATTTGATTCTGTAATAAATGATAATAAAACTGAAGATAGCGATAATGAAGGTGTATCCATATAGATGTGATTATAACGTAACAAAACCCTTAGTAAGATTGATATAAAGTAAAATAGATAGTTATTATATATACTCGAATTTAGTCATATGATTATAATATTTTGAATATGCAGAAATATGTATTTTCTTTGCGACAGATTGTACCAATTGAGGATCAATGCTGAAATATTTGGCTGCTGCGTTTATTGATTTAAAATATATTTCTTGGTTTGTTTCTATATTTATGGATTTAATCGCCCTCTTTCCAAATATCCTACATTTTCCTCGTTCAGAATTCTGACTCGGCGTAATAGCTTGTAGGTTAGAAATTTCGTTATTCGAGGATTTCCATCAATATGATCAATAATAAATCCATCTTTGATTTTCCTATGAAAACATTCGTATATAAACCTGTGTGAATAATAAGTCTAGTTATTTTCGTACATACTAAATTCAAAATAACCAGACTTATTAAGATAACCGAGTCGTTTCTTTCGTCTACAATGTCTAATAACACCATCTCTGGATGCCTCGTAAGCGGTATATATTGGATGTCTCACAACCCCCCCTGCTTCATTATATATTCCTCAAAATTGATATATATTGAACGTTTTACAAATTCTTTTTGTTCCATTATATAATATTTATTTGTTTAAATCATTATTTTTGAAATTGGTAAGATTGATATAAAGTAAAATAGACAGTTATTATATATACTCAAATATAATCCTTTGGTTATACTTTATTGAATATGCAGATTTATATGTTTTATTTGCGACAGATTGTACCGATTGTGGATGAATGTTGAAATATATAGCAGCTGCATTTATAGATTTCTATATTTATGGATTTAATGGCCCTCTTTTCAAATATCTTACATTTTCCTGTATTTCCGAACTTACTATTCTGAATCTGTGTAATTGATTCCAAAATATATAAATAGTTATTTTGGGGATTTCCATCCATGTGATTAACAACAAGTCCATCTTTAAATCCCAAAATGACATTCGAATATAAATTTATGACAACAATAACTTTTTTCCACCAATACTAAATTTATAATAACCATTATTATTAAGATTACCGAGTGGTTTCTTTAGTCTACAATGTCTAATAACACCATCTCTGGATGCCTCATAATTAGTATATATTGGATGTCTCACAAATTCTTTTTGTTCCATTTATATATAATATTTATTTGTTTAAATCATTATTTTTGAAATCTGGTTAGATAATCATTTTCTGTCTTTATAGGAGATTTACCTGTCGATGTATCTTATTTTTTTGTCATAATATCGTTTAAGCTCCCTATATTTTTTACCCCCACAATTTTCACATAATTGTGTTTTTCCTCTAACTCCAATACCACATTGAATACATGGTTTTGGTCCAGTACTTCCATGTCTGATACTTTGCATATGGTAACCACAGTATTTGTTTACGCATGATTTATTACAATAAGAAGTATGTCCAATTTTTAACCAAACACATTTATTTTCTGTTTGAATCATTTATTTATATATACTAAATTTCAACTTAAATATTTGTCTTAATTAAAATAATGGAAGAATTATCAACAATTGACTCATCTGCTACTAGATTTGATCTTGACAGACTATTAGGATATAAATTTAGTGTTTCGATGCAAGATCTAGCTTGAACGAATGCAGTTATAACTAAAAGTATCCGTGAGGCCAAAATGGAATTTCGAGAAGATGGTGCTGTTCACGTGTGGTCAACTTTCAGAGTTGAAAAAGTTATTAATGTGATGAACGACAAACGAGCAGAAGTAATTATTAACCATCTTGATAATCAAAAATATCTTATTTTAATAAAATTTATTGTGGAGACAGACGATAATATTTGAATATTTCGTGACAAGAGAGAACCCGTTCATATACAATCTGGAAATAATAAAACGATTTTATTAAGTAACAAATCCAAACCTGGAATACTGACTGGTATTGATAGACCGTATTTTGAGCGAGGGTATCCAGTTTCTGCTGTGGTATATGGATTGTTTTTACTGAATGATAAAACTAATATTGCGGATCTCAAACCGATGAGACTATCAGAGTCAAGAATAAACTGTGTTGCGGAGCGCATTACTGAACATTTTACAAATGCGATGCGTGGTAATGGCTTAACTGATTTAAGATGCAAAAAACTATGTGAATGGGCAGAAACCGTTAAAAAATTCTGGTACATCTATTAAGGATGTTGCTAAGTTAGAAAAATCATTAAGATTTCCAATAACAATAAAAACACTAACGGGGGAGATATTATACAAACCAAAATATATAAGAAATGGAAGTCCTATAACGATTATTGATCATAATGCACATGCATGGACTGATGCTGTAACTGTATTTCCACGAGACAGAATGGTAAAATTTTATAATGGTCATATATTTGATTTTATTAAAAATATTAGTAAAAGTGACTCTGTATCTGTTTGGTTATTTCAAAGTTCGGAACACGATTATGATCAATTTGTACGATCTAATGGTGTATTTATCGTACAGAATCTGTTTATGAAGAAATGAGAAATCTTGCACTAAAATATACTTCTGACGATGTCAAAGTTAGACAACTATTAAATAATTATTTTACAGCACCATCGGTAGCGGCTCATTTCGCTCAGAAAAAAAATTCAAGGAAACCTACAAGATCTGAATTTATTGAGGATATACAACAAAGTTGCATAGAATATGGGCACGGTGGATTATGGAATACTAAATGCGATTATGATGATGTTATCTCAGTCGATATGGCTGCATGTTATCCTGTGAGTTTTCTTGGATGTGGAGAATGTTCTAAATACTTTGACAGATTCGGACACCCTACACATGACATGATCAGAATTTCGATAAATGGACCCTTACCAGATTTTGACTTAACAGGATTTGCATATGTAGAATCATTCAAGTTCGCAAAAGATCTCCATCCTATTACTTATGCTTGGTTTGGTAAACACCTTTCATAAAAATGTTGGGCTCCAATAGTATTATTAAGATATATGATTGATGCTGAAATTTTAATATCGTTAAATGTTAATGAAGCGATTATATCCTATAGTGCACAAAAGCAAGTTTGGTTACCAGAACCGGACAGATTTAATATTGATGATGCCAGGAAAGAGTTTCTTGATCTTGCCGAAGATGACATTATTAAAATTACTAATAATATATGTAAATGGAGGGATGAACATGATGAAAAACGTGCAAAAGATCTTGGTAGAAAGATAATCGGCAAGTTTACTCAAGGCAGTTTATACGGCCACAAACGGCACTGCGTAAGATTGATTATGGACGATGCCGAGTTAGATTTTATAATAACTGATACAACGGAGAAAAACACGTTTATAAGCCGAAGTAATGCTTATTTATCGGATGGGACCAAACTATGTACCATTGTGAGTTATATTGAGGGCGATTCACCGCAGTTTACTCATTTAAGATCTTCGATGCTAGCCTATGTTTCTATAAATTTACTGTCTATGATAAATAAATTTCATCGTTACGCTGTTAGAGTTGCTACGGATTCATTTTATTTAAACAAAAAATATAAGGATTTATTAAATCCGCTACTTGGTAATGGTGAGTAGGGAACATGGAGGATAAAGCAAGAAAATATACTAAGTTATTCTGAATTTGCTGACGTTGAAATTAAGGAAATATATTACAGAAAAAATAATCCAATATCAAAGTCATTTGAAACATCTATATACGATCCTGTGGCTAGACATAAGACCGTTTATCTTAATGGATGTGGAGGGTCAGGTAAAACAACTCGTGCGATTAAATTATTTATGAACAACAATTCAGATATGATTGTTTTGACACCTACACATAAACTTGCTAGAGAGATAAAAGAACGAGGGGTAAAAAACATGTACATATCATAGATTCTTTAGATGGTGCGGAGATACATGGACTCCTGAGCGAATGCGTGAAAAATATATACCAAAATATATTATATGGGACGAGATATGTACGGTGTCGTTAGAAACACTAAAAACATTCCTTGAATAGTTATTAACAAAAATCACAGCTGTGATTATGTGTGGTGATCATGGTCAACTACCACCTTTTGTTGGACAGTCTCCACATGAATGGCTAAAGAATAATGTGGATTATTATGAAGAAGTACATGATGATCATAGAGCTATTGATGAACCGCTGAAAGAACTTAAAAGATTAATCAGACTACAGCCAGATAAAATACAATGTGAAATAATGCGTGAGATAATTCCAGAAACTACCATGAATGATTTTTGGATTTTATGGAGACCTACTGATTTGATAGTCGCAAGTAGAAAGAGAGTTCGTGATGAATTGCAGAAGAAATTATTTATGTTACATAAAGAAAGGTTTTCACATCTACCAGTACCATTATGTTATCGCCCAGCAGATATTCGACGACAGAATATTGATGTTGAAATTCCTGGTGGAGATATCCGAGTACAAAATCTGGTATTGAATGATATTATTTTGATAGATATCAATTTTGTTGAGAGCGCATTGAGTATGGATAAGTCACCGTGGACGTTAGGATACGCTATAACGATTCATTCGTCACAGGGATTAACTATCCCTGATACAAACATCTGGATTGTAGATGATCGAATCGAATGGTCAAACTTAGTCTATCTCGCAGTATCTCGCGTCAGAAGAATAACTCAACTACATAGGATTGCTATAGATTATTTGATAACTGAGGAGATTACTAATGACGCTGATGTAATAAAGAAAAAATTAGCGTCTTATAAACAATATGACCATAAAAATAAACATGACTTTGATATTAATACTGAATTTATTATAAAACTAAAACAACTACAGAATAATCGCTGTGCAAGTTGTAACACAATAATGTTATGGCAATATTCGAATAATAATCCAAGACAATTTACCATAGATAGAATTAATAGAGATCTTGGCCATACACGTGTAAATGTGATGTTGACCTGTCTTGAATGTAATCGACGTCGGGGCGCTAATTTACATAAGTGAACGCAGTGGTAACTGTGTATCCGCAGGAATTACTTGTAGTTGTTCACGCACAAAACCACGCTGAGGTGCAGTAGAATCTAGTCTGTATATGGGTGGTCTTCTAGTATTTCTAACCACGCTAGAAATTGTATGTGTGGTCACACTCCAAATAGGGTCAGTATCTCGTCTTTTGCCACCCTCCAACTCCCCTGGTTCATATAAATATCTCACAATCACATTACCTAATACTGGTTGTTGACCTCGTTGTCCGTGTTCATAGCTACGTGGTATATATTTTTTTGTTACTGCATTAGAAGGTTTCATGGAAGTTGCACGAGTAATTTCATTATTTAATGCAGATATCACACTTTGTAACCTTGCAACCCATTCACGAGAATTCTCACCGGACTTAAAATCAGCAGATATTTCCTTCGCATATTGATATCCAAATAACCTCTCAGCAAGTGTTCGATTAAATCGTTCAACAATTGCTTGATCACGATGAATTTCAGTATGCCCTCGTCTGATTTTGACATTATGCTTTTTCATCAAAGATAATACTGCACCAAGAAATTCTTTACCAGGATCAATTTGTAATAGTTGTGGCCATTGTAGACCACCACGTTGATAAATTCGCTCAAACGCAGATGCAACCTCAAACGCTGTTTTTGTTAATAATGGTTCAGCTTCTTTATATCTACTTGCAATATCAACAACAGTTAATGCGTATTTGTACGTGCGTGACTTTCGTCCACGTGTTTTAATAGTATCGTGTGGTAAAAACAAAATATCTGCTTGATGAATTTCGTTAGGAACACTGACATCAAAATGTGCATATTAAATTTGTTTGGTGGTGGTTGATAAATTTGCCATATTGCCTGTCGTGCTAACCACGCTGCAGCAACAGAATGTGAAACTTTTGCTGCTTTAGCAAGTTTAGTGATCGCTGATTTACCCCTCCAATACCCTGAAGGCCTATAATAAATGGATTCCATTATAATAATTATATAACTAATTACCAGCCCCTAACATTATTTTACTTTTCATAGCGGATTTTATTAGAAAACTAGCGAGTTTCTCTCTAACAGATTTATTGGGTATGGAATTTAATGCATGAATCAATTTTACATCTGCGAGATGCCGTTGTTGCAAATCTTTACTTTTGTAAGCAACATCGTGAATGTGACATGCTTGATCAATTTTATTCACTGGATGCTCTCCTGGTCTTGGTTGATCTTGATCATCAAGTCGGATATCAAGTCGAGTTCCAGGACCACAATAATTATATCGAGGAAGATGTTTCTCACCAACATATTTAGCCCATGGTAATCCGGGTAATTTCCTAATGATGCGGCTATATCCCCACCTATCTGTGTTGTCCCTGAGATAAATTTATATTTTTTGTACCACATTTTACACATTTACATGTTAATGCATGTCGTTTATTTTTTGTTATTATTGTTGTCAATCCAACGGTGGGTGTAGATGATCTACATCGAAAACAATATAGACTCATGTTATTAATAATATTGATACAATAATTGATTTCTCGGCGACACGAAAACAAGAACCAGTAAAGCACCATCCAGCATTACCAAATTCAATAAGAATGATTATAATAGGTCCATCTGGATCAGGTAAAACACAGTAATTATTAAATTTAATAATGAGATGGATGAGATGGAACAAACTACATTTAATAGCACCATCTGTGGATGATCAGTATTGTTACGAAGTACTTAAAGATTTTAATGAGAAAGCAAAATCAGTTAATAAAGAAGGTGAAGATATTATTGACTTTATCACAGATATAGATGAAGCCCCATCTGTAGATAACTTAGATGGATTCATTAATAATCTCGTAGTATATGATGATGTGATGTTGGACAAGCAATCTAATCCAGCTAGAATATTTTCTCGAGGTCTTCACAAAAATACAAATGTGATTTATGTTACACAACGATATACACAAATACCTAAAGTGATTAGAGATAACTGCAATATTTTGGTTGTGTTAAATGGTGTAGATAATTATACTCTACAGAATATCTATTATACTTGGTGTTCAGGGAATATGGACATAATTAAATTTAAAAATTTCTTTTCTAAAGCACAATCTGTTCCGTTCGGATTTATAACAATTAATCTACATGACCCAAGATCCAGATATCGCATAGGTCTAGATAAAATATTTGGTTAATCCCCTGACAAAGTCAGAAATCAGGAGCAGCAGAGAGGGTGAATCTCTACATGATATTGCTCGAGTTTTTAACGTACAAAATAGTTCGATAAAATCAGGAAAAAAAAAGTCAAAAATAGCATAACACCTCCTGAAAAAGTCAGGCTATTTTTTATGCGGTTTTTAACCATATGGTAATATAAAAGTTAGATATTTTGGTTTAGGGTTATTGACCTTTTCTCAACCTCTGTAGGAATCCTTATCATGTTAATTTCACAAGCAAAATTTTGTAGGGTTCACCCGCTCTGCTGCTACATTTACCTCCGACTTAAAAGCAGATTCATACAGTTATACCGTTTTTGAATGCAGATATAGATTAATTAACACCCTTACGGAATCATAACTGCAACTTAAAGTTGGGCCAAGCGCATTATAAGCAAACATTTTCATGTTTTTATTAGAATCTTACTTGTACCTTGATAGTGTGGATTTTCCTCGTTTTTTGGCTTTTAATGGGTTCAATATCTTCCTTTTCAAAAATTGAAGCCAGCCGCTGACAGAGTTCCTCAAGTTTGCTCTCGAAGGGATATTTTCCACTGAAGTCAATAAATTTTTTTCCAGTTATCACCATGGCAAGCCATCCGTCCCGTTTGTAGTCTCTGTCCATCTTTAGTGGAATTATTTCCTTTCTTTCTTCAAATGCGTATTCAGCTTCTGAACCGATAAATGCGTTTTGTGTGAAAATATTTATTTTTTTTTCATTTGGATCTCGATTTGTCGTTATCATACTAATAAAAGAACACCAAAAATAACAAAACATTAGATTGCACATTGAAATCAAAGATGGTTTAAGAATGTGACATACTTTTGACAACGTACCACATTATATCGGCAATGACAAAAACACCATTTATAACATACACTACTATTTCATTCATTCGGCCGTAATTATTACCTGATTTTATATTATGTTCAGTGCAAAATCCTCAATCCTTCTATGAAATTGAGACTGTCACACTAAATATGATACAGGACGCGTGGATTAAAGGGTAGTAACAAAGGTTATTTATTTCACTCCACTGTAATAAGAAGCATTTAGATGACTAACCACTTGAATGCACTTATGAATGAATCTGTGTGATATTCATTCAGACTGGCATGTATCATTTTACATGGTATTTGCTTTTCTGCATTTTAGATGTATGTGAATCAATAATTTTGGTTGCAATGTCACGTTGTATGCATGTAATATTTGTATGAATAATTATAGATTACTGCATTTGTATGGGAAAATATGAACTAGTTTTTCGGATGGATATACTGCACAACTTTGGCAAAGCAGCATATCCATCCGACAAAGCGAGTTAATATTTTCTCATACAAATACAGTAGCCTTTTATTACATGTTGCTTTTTAAAATCTGTCCAAGGCTTAATATATAAACAAAACTACACTACAAGAAACAAAGTAACTTAATGTATTCCATATTCCAAACTAAATGCACAAGCGTAGATTCATCATTAGACAACAACATTATTAATGCGCACATAACCCGGCTCCGATAAATTTGAACTTGGTCGCGCGTGAGGCATAAGTTTCGCAAGAAAGTGGCGTTTTGGTCTACTTAAAATTAAAATTTGGAGCCATATTGTGAATGAACTTGAATTGCAACAACCTTGCCATTTGATCTAGGATGAATAGATTTTGGTATTTCTTTTATTCGACGAAATTTTGTGATTATGGACTAGATTTATCTACATGAGGTACATAGGATCAGTCAGTAGCGTCTGTGTCTATTCTACATGAAATATACACTGGATTGAAGCAAGTGAGGGAAGAAGCGTGTTGACATCTGCAAGTGTGTTTCTCTTATGTAATTGAACGTTTCAAATCAAAATGTGGGAAAAAGAAAGTCTTTCATTTGCAATTATTGAAAGACGATATGGAATTTAATGTTTATTTCATGTTGAGTGCAGTAAGGAGGATGTAATTGAACTTGGAATATACTTGAAATTACAGTGCAATTTCGACATATGTAATCACACTTGAGATTTCGTGACATGAAATTTGCAGATTTTGCAGAATTAAGAAAGTACATTTGAGGAGATTCAGAATGAAAAAATTAAGTATATATTTTGACATTTTTATTATCTGCAAAAGAAGACAGTTTATTCCTTGTCACTTGCCTCAAGCCGTTTTCAATTTTCATTTGATTTGGAGTCTTATACTTTCACTTCCTCATGCTATTTCTATTTAGGATTTATCTCTTTGGAGCTTTATTTACAGTTTCGGTAAATATAAGTTGCATTTGTCATCGGTGCTACTTTAGCCCAGGCGTACTTTGAGAAAACAGTGTCAAAATGTATTTGTATGCATCGTTTTGTTCTTTATATGCTTGCTTATTAACATTATTTCCCTGCTGCTGGTCATTAAAATATTTACACTAACCTTTCTGGATGGAAATCTGTTCTGTCTATACTGCTTTTGTAATGGAAAGATAAAACTAATCATTTAAACATTTAACGCTTTTAAATTTATGTTTGCCTTGCTTAATTTACTCTCACATAAGATCAAAACTTGTGTTAGCAACTATATTTGCAGCATCATAGTCAAGATATCTTAAATACTGGTAATTATCTCCATTTAATACGACACAAAACAGCTTTTGTGAATATATTATGGTTGAGAAAATGTCTTGGGCGCTCTCATCAAACCAGCCAGATATCGATCGTTAGTTGCAAGACCACAATCTGGAACATTCTCTAATCATTTCAAAAGTAAGAATGACTAATCCATTCATAAGGCTCATTAGAAAACATCTACTTCACATACTGAAACATCCTATGTTGTTTTTATTCCATGTTTTTTTATAGTTGTATATTCTGACTTTTCTGAATCATCATAGAGTGACCTGTCGAGTTTGTGAGATCAATTAATTGTACTGTAAATATACCTTAGTATAAATTAAGATAACTGCAAACTGCAAACGTTTAATTTACTCATTAGTTATTCCGTTCTTAATTCAGTCTAGATTTCACCATTGAAGTTTAACACAAGTTTATCATTTTTAAAAATTATCCATAGATCTTCACCTTTCTGCAGTATTGCAGAGATCGTCTTTATTTGATAATATAAATTTATAAATCACTATAATTTTGTATGTCTTTTTGTAACAAAGATTTTTAGTACATATTTGCTTCCATCCAGATTTGTAAAGAAATACCTTGCTTCTTCATGATGAGAGCAGTCCTTTTAAAGTTAAGAAATATTTTTCCAACTCTCTGAAAACGGTTGCTCTAAGGAAATACAGCTTTAAGCCAACATTTATCGTCATAAATGAATTTCATTGCTTTGTTGTTTTTGTTCCATGTTGAAACAAAAAAAAACAAAATGCAAAAAAATAGTTTGGACAAAGAGTACAATTGACATGCGCTTCTAAATATCTATTTTCGTGTGATTAAGATAGTGTGTTTCTTAAACACCTCACCATGTCATTGATTTCATAATATTTACAAGTGTTTCCAAAATCCGACCCACTGAGCTTTAGTAAGATTTACAACTGTTTGAGAATTTTGACCCATTTACATCTAGAAAGTGGAGTTCTTAATCAAGATATTATCTAATTGTTTTAATTATAAATATTTTAATATTTCCATTCATATGCTACTCGAAGCAACAACTAGAGGACCTGTTCACGAAGGAAATTCATCAGTCCAACATACCGATATACCACTCCGATTAATATTGATGAACCGTGTAGGTTCTGCAATTGCATCGTTTACTCTCTGCAATTTATACAGATATATCCTGTTATGTCTGCAATTGATATCGAAATGCCGAATTCTTTCTGCAATTTTTATTAACGTACCATTTTTAGAATCAATTAAAGCAGCTTGTGCCGAATGTGTAATAATGTTAGATTTATAATCATAATTTGAGAAGATCAATGCACGTTATAATCAGGTGATTAAATAGCGAAATTTGTAACTGACCAGCTCTGCAGTTCGGACTGTCCTTGTACTTTCGTGAATAACATACAAGAACCACACTAGCATCCTCAATTGCTTTGGCCATGTCTTGGAGTATGGAACTTCCCATATTGTTTATATCCATCCACACAGGGAAGCCTCTTTCTTTAAGTATGTCGCTGATTTTTATTAATTCTTTCTGGTGGCCCCAGTTGTAGCTAATCATAACATGGCCTTTCTTCTTTTTCACTACCTCTTTCTCTATAGAATCAGGTATGTTCTTCTTTACGTAAGAATTTGCTGAAATGATACAACGCAAGAAAATCTGCCATTTGACCCTTGTTTTATCCTCGCATTGTCTCTGTGTTATATGCAAATCAAAACACCTATTTTCGTCTTAACCAGAGAAACCTCTTATCACTTAAGTGCAGATAAATGCACATTCGCCAAGCAGCGTTATGAAACAATGTTATTCATCATGTACTAAATCTCACTAGGATGCAATTTCATACCTTTATAAATTATTCTCTTGATGTATGTATATATTTCATTGTAAATAAAGCTGCGTATAAACACTAGTTTTATTGGGTGAGGAAAATAATTCTGAAAATGTGTATAATCGTATATCTTACACAAAATTTAGACAGCATATACGTGAAATTAAATTAATGTGTTCAAATTTATTTCATAATTTCTAAATATGTATGCCATTTTTATATTGTTTTGAATATGTGAACGACAGTGCCTGCAACACATGTCTCTGAGAAAAAGATGTATAGATAAGAACCTTAAGGTGGGTACAGAACTGTGAAAATGTTCAAGCTTTTCAGTATTAGAGACCAAGACATGTAGGCAAATGTCTGTCTGCATTAGTAGATTGTAAAATGTGATTAACAAGTTTACTCATCATCCAACTGAAAAACTCACAATTAGTCATGTATTAATTTTATTGATGTCATGCAAAATGCATGATCTAAATTAAGCTATGGCTTCGACAACGAAAATTCTGTTTAAGTTGTTGACGATATTTGGTTTAGTTTCATATTCTAGTAAACAAGTTTCAGCTCTTTTTGTCGGATTTTGAGGACAGGATTCCCCAATAATAACTTTTCATGTTATAATCACATATGTTAACTCCTCTGGTCGGATTCCCCAATCTTACCACCTAAGGTCTGATTTTTTATCTTAACTTCTAGTTTCATATTTTCCCCTCTCAACTCACTGTTTTCTCTAACTGAACCACTCGAGTCAGGCTATATTAACTCCTCGGGATGAGTGACCTACAAAACCATTACTAACAGAAAATATTACATTAATAGTGCTGCAGACTAGAATTGCCGGTGAGGTGGCGATTACTGGTGATGCGGGACATAATCTAAACATTTTCAGTGGCAATTAATGACTCCTGCCTTTCATAAAGTAGATGAAATTTATTTGTTTTCGCTATTCTTCAAAGAGTATGCAAATGTTACGTGCATGCTATGCAAAACATGTTCTAGAATCAATATGTATATGCATTGTTTGCAAATAATAATGGACATGAGTTTTAAAATATGTCCTTCAAGATAGTTTAAGCGTTTTTAACTGATTTTCAGGCGCTTGCATAACTCTTAATATGTCGATTCATGGTTCAGTGAATAACTTTAACCAACAAACGAAGTAGAAATTTGTCAGAAGGTATGCCTGGTTCAGTGTATAATTTTGACTAACCAAAGAAATGATAATTTCGCCTATATATATATATATATATATATATATATATATATATATATATATATATATATATATATATATATATATATATATATATATATATATATATATATATATATATATATATATATATATATATGTGTGTGTGTGTGTGTGTGTGTGTGTGTGTGCATATTTGTAACGCAAGAAAAAATTGAGATTGATATGTGTTTAGTTTTATCGGGCAATACTGGGTTAACATGTCGGTTGGATCATTTTCCACAGGATGCTTATTACGTTCATATTAGTATGGGTAAGTAGTAAAATATCCCACTCTTTTAATATTGCTAGTCTTGACCTTGTACAGTCATTAAAATGTGTCTTATCGTTTGTACATACTTTGCTTACTTAGAAAAGAATTAAAAATTTAATGGAGGCTTTGATATAGTTTTAAGGGTACACAAGAAGTAAATAAACTGGGATGCCTTAAGTTCTATAATTATAATAACCTAAAGAGAAGGACAAATACACGAAACCGAATAAGTGTACTCTTGAATTTAACCAGAGTCTTTAGCATCCTCTTTCATATTTACCTATATGTTTGTATTTCTCGTGGTTCTGAAGCTGTTCTCTGAGATTCCACAACGTGCTGTCAGCAGCCTTTCTAACCTCTTTGTCCTGAGAGGTGTCTTTACATTTTACAAGCAACTCGATGATTTTTAACTCGGTCAGCTCCAGAATCTTTCTTTGGTTGTCTTTGTCGAACGCGAGAACCCAAATTGCACCAACTGCCTCTATTTAATTATAGACAATAATACAGAAAACCAATAGAATGGACATTGATATTTTTTCCATAGCACTCATCAAAAGATGTCATGAAAAGGCTTTGTATTTTTGTTTTCTTCAAATAGGAAACATTTATTGAATGTTGAACAAAGTGATACCATGATATAAAACTTCTTTGGTACAAAACATTGACTGGAATTATATCGCGTCTGGGGTCGAATCGAGCTCTGAAAGTTACATCAGCAATCGTGTGGTGGTAATAAATGGTGAGCAATAATTTTGTATAAAACTGTCACCCTAGTTGTTACATTTATTGACAGCATCTTAGTGATTAGCACATAAATGTTATTTAGTTGATGGGAAATGTAATCAAGATGTGGCAAACATAAGAACTGAGTTGTGAAAAGTAAACAGCTCATGCAATAGGATCGAGGCAATGAAACATGGCTGGTGTCTTGCTATATAAAAGAAGTATATGGTTGAACTTAGGTTAGCTAGATTTAACAATGGCAAATTGCAGTTATGCGGAGTTGAAAGCATAACGGGAAGGGAAATGTGTTTATATGGAAAGTGACAGGGATATTATTATCAATTGGAGGGTTTGACCAAAAGTATATACCCTAGCATGGAGGAAAGTACATTCATGCAGACCCCTTTTGCCTACGAAAACCAAACTCACATTTAAACTGTATCCACATAGTCTCAAGGATTTGAAGAAGGATTTCGAATTTGTAAGCTTCTTAATTGCCATGCAATGTTTAAAAAATCACAAGAAGCCCTCATGATTGCTAAATAATAAAACGTAAATGTTTTGTAATGAAGCAAACATATAACTTTGTTCAACTTTGAATACTTACATGAGGTGACTCTACGGTCTTAAACGTAAGAACATAAAAGAGCGAAATCCAACAAGTTTCGTAATCTTCAGCAGATAATTTATTTACCTTTATAACACTGAAAATTTAAGAAGAACTTACTGTATTGTAAACTAAGTCCCTAATAGCCCTAATAGTTTTATAACGGGTCCAAATATGTGAAGTTCTAAATTAATTATATTAGCATTCCAAATAAGTTCCAGTATTTAATATGTTGACGAGATTGGAGTCCTGAATGTGCTAATGTGCCAATTGTCTGGAATATGGCAATTTGATAATAGACTTTTGATGTATCACAATAACATAATACAAAATGTCTTTGTCTGAATTCACAATAATTCAAAATTAGGTTTTAGTCTAAAAATATTTTGAGCACTTTGTAATTCAAGCGAATATTAATAATTTGAATAAATAATGCGACCCAAATTAAACACTGAACAAAACAATAAAATTGATTCTACTTTAGATGCTGAATTAAGAGTTAATAGTTTTTCAACGTTATTATATTAATGATAAGACATATTAACCGAGCTAGGATATAGGTTAGTCGCTTTATAAACAGCCAATGTTGTCGTCAAGTTTAGGAACTTTCAATTGGAAAACTGATGTCCTAGACCCGGATTCAAATAGACATGTTTACCCTCTTTTAAAGTGATTTGAATATGTAATCATCAATGATAAATAAATATTATCTTTGTAGTATGTTATTTACCATATAAATGTGACTAGTCGAGTAGACCATTAACTTAATTTTGACAATGCCAAGCACAAAATACATATATAAATAATATATAATTATTAGGAAATGTCAACAAGAATATAAATTAAAATACACAAAACAAAATGAAGATGTTAAATGCAACTCACGTTAATTTTTCATGCAATAATAAATACATACAAGTTAAACGTCCTTAGCGTTCAACGCTTTATGATGCCTCAAGAACAGTATCCTAACATTTTTTTATCGAATCAGCCTATAGTTTATCTCTTATAAATTATGACCTTGTCAGTGTTCGTCTGTAACGTATAACCACAAACTTTGCATGGACATAATGGAGAAGATTAAGTGACCTGCTAAGCTACTTAGCAAACATAGCATAAACCCATTAGAGCCTTTAAATACATTTATGCAAAGTTCGAAAAAGTATTATACACTAATGATACAAATTATTATATTTAAAATGCTTAATAAAACTACTCATTTTCAGAAATAATTTAAATTTTAAATTCATGTGTGCTATCAAAATTCTAATTAAACACAGGAAGTATAATATTGCAAAATTACTATTTTGTGCAAGTTCAATAAATATGTATTTACCAAAACTTCTTTATTATGTTGTCTAATTATTCACAAAGCACATAAAACATCACCAACAACTTTTGTCCCGGTCGATATTTTTTATGTTCGTCACGAGATTAAAATAAAAGCAATATAGGAAAATAAGAATGTAATTTAAAGAAACACTTTAAAATCACAAGATACCGTAATGTTTCTTGAAAATACGTTATGATACATCAGCTTAACCAGAGACACGAGTATTTCATTACAAACCCTACAAGTTGCCTTTATGTCGCTGGGGATCTTTTTAAAATCTATATTCGTTAGCCTTTTCACCAGCAACCTGTTTATAATTGAGCTTTTAGTGCATTCTACAGATATGCGATCATCAACCTGCTTTGTTCCATTGGTTATCGTTGTCTAAAAGATTATGGACAATGGTTATTTTCGCTAGAATAAAGTGATTAATATCATAAAGTATGAAATTAATGTATGGAAAATTAGCAATATGGGTATAGATATATAAAATAATATAAAAATGAGCCAACACGTAAAACGATCACCTCTCGTTTAGTGTAGCACATCCGGATTAACGCTCTCTAGCTGCTACAATTTTAACACATTTTTATCAAAATAATTTTCTCTAAGCTGCCTTTATTAATAACTATTGAGGAAAATTTGTATTTAAAAAATTTATTTATATATTTAAAAAATTATATTTATATATTTAAAAAATTATATTTATATATTTAAAAAATCGCCCAAGATTTTCGCAAATTTGTCTATACCTTGTCTCAACTTTCTCTTCTCTGCCACTTGACCTCTACATTATTTTATCTGTCAGATGATTACCTTATCGGGCCTTAATTAAAATCTAATCTTATTCCAAAACAGAGCATAGATATAGATTGACCATTGCAAGATACCAATTTATGGCGAGCCAAGACCATAAGTCAGTCTTAATGGTTACGTGTCACGCTCAGCACAACAAGATGGATTGCAAAAATATCTTTAAAATTTTGTACCATTATTGGAATGAAGTGTTCAGGTTTTAGCGATACACATTTTTGAAATTTCGTGGTTGGTTCGAAATCAGAAATTTGTGGATCAAAATAAATAAACTTGCATATGGACATAATTGAACTCCGTCATTACTCCACGGAATTAAATACCGCCGAATAATGCAATATTATATAACCATGAAATTGATATTGAAGAGAAAGGAAACGTTATGGTACTCGATATTTATCGAAACCCGATACAGAAATAATCATCACAATTAGTAAACGTGACACGTGTCTACAGAGATAGAGTTACGTTTCTATGAAACCACGCATATTCAGCACAAACAGGCTGGATAGCTTTAATTTAAAACTCCAACGTTATGTATAAAACTATAAGGAAAGCATGAAACAGTGCAAAAATTAAAACAGTAAACAAAATTGTAGACAAAGTGTACTCTATACTAACCTCTTTGTTCTTCAACAGTTTTACCCTTTGCTAATTTAACTAATTGACGCAGGCATCCCATCTCAACTAAAGGCTTCTTATTAGCATCATTTCTGGCAAGGCGGCGGACGCCTATAATATATATATATATATATATATATATATATATATATATATATATATATATATATATATATATATATATATATATATATATATATATATATATATATATATATATATAAGCACATTAGTCCTTCATTACGTGACTTTACTATTTACAAAATCATATAAATATTATTTTATTCCATTGAGTAAAATTATCATTAGCATAAATAAATTTATTACTGCTTTAATTTACATTTAAATGTCCACGTAAATACTGGTTGGTTTTGCCACTGGTACTATTCCAGGTCAACATAGTTGGGCGTCCTTTTTGTATCGTCATTTAAGGCCATTAGGAGTGATGAGACCAGGCTTCGTACGAGAAATTAAATCAAATTACATGAAAAAAGAACTGCTTAAAGTTACATTTATGTTCTCTTCCAAGCGAAGTCAATTAGTGAACGGAATGGTTTAACGTTTGATCTATTAAATAGTTTTACTCCTATCAAGGGTGAGTGGTGAAAATTACGTCTGTTTTATTTATCTGCATTCAGTTGAAACAGCGATTATCGTAATTTGCAAGAACAATGCTGTTTGGATCAATATGCATGAGAGAGAAATTAATCAATAAGGATAAAAATTCATTTCACCTCCAATCGAGTTTATAACAAAACCATTCTAAAAATTGTGTTATAAATTAGATTTGCTGTGCTTCCTTAATATGTGTGTGTGCGTGTGTGTGTGTGTGTGTGTGTGTGTGTGTGTGTGTGTGTGTGGTACACGATTTAAGGTCCTTTAACATAATACTGGCAAGTAGGTCGCGATATAAAGCTTTTTCCAGGTGATACGTCATTATAAAAATTCTTAACTGAACTCACAAACACATATTCAAATGTACGTTACAACATGATATAAACATACAACTGCAAACTATTTTTATATTAATTATTAAATATCAGTGTTAAACGTTGAAAATATCGTGAAGAAATAGTCATAGAAAGTTCACACTATCTGGAGTTGTTAAATGAGTGGATCAATCATCTTTGATAAATGTAAGGGCTTTTGCATAATATAATAGCCACTGACAAACTGCCTAAATATGTAAACAAAATATTTTATAGCTGTGTGCAATGAGGTATGGTATCATTTCCACTCATTTTTAACTGACGTTTTAGTTCAAAAATGTTTTGGGGGATGCTTCTAACACTTATTATTTTTAACAACTGGAAACTTGATTTTAGGCAAGGAAAAAAATGAACAAGCTGTCTAGCAATCTAATCGGTATGTAGAGTAGATCAAACTCACATAATCCACATTCCTTTGCTGTCCAACCATTATGCCTATGATTGTCTCTTTTCAAGGCCTCCTCAAGTGTCGTCAAAAGAAGCTGTATGACGTCATGCTTGTCCTTGAGAACTTCACTCTGTTTCTCATCAATAATATTAGCAAGAGTGGCAAGAGTCACGAGACGCAGTTCGTCATCGTTTGCATCCAAAAACGGAGTAATGGTGGCCACAATATCAAAACTGCGGAGGCAGGAAATGGTTTGGTCCACTTGGGAAACATTGTAAATTATGCACAAGGCTCCTTTGATCAAATCATATTCGTATTTTATCTGAAATAATTCAGAAAATTGGTAATGTGAACATACTGTACTACTAGTACCTAAAAGGATACTATTTTTCACAGGTTATGACATAGGTCACGTCCATCTACCCTGCACCAACGACTTTTGTTTTTATTGGTGAAAAGCCATTGTGCATGCACAACGCGTGGGTAGTAATCAGTTAAAGTAATCCATATTCGACAAAACAAGGAGACTGGGACCTACCATAAAACCACCATTTCCATACTACTATGGTTTAACACGATTTTTTATTAAGATAATGATCTGCATAGTATATATTCGGTCAGGCCTATATTATTGATTGTAGCTGTACTACAGATGTCGGTCAGGCCTATAGTATTGATTGTAGCTGTACTACAGATGTCGGTCAGGCCTATAGTATTGATTGTAGCTGTACTACAGATGTCGGTCAGGCCTATAGTATTGATTATAGCTGTACTACAGATGTCGGTCAGGCCTATAGTATTGATTGTAGCTGTACTACAGATGTCAGTCAGGCCTATAGTATTGATTGTAGCTGTACTACAGATGTCGGTCAGGCCTATAGTATTGATTGGAGCTGTACTACAGATGTCGGTCAGGCCTATAGTATTGATTGTAGCTGTACTACAGATGTCGGTCAGGCCTATAGTATTGATTGTAGCTGTACTACAGATGTCGGTCAGGCCTATAGTATTGATTGTAGCTGTACTGCTAATGTTGGTCAGGCCTATATTATTGATTGTAGCTGTACTACAAATATTGGTCAGGACTAAATTATTGATTGTTGCTGTACTCCAAATGTCGGTCAGGCCTATATTATTGATTGTATCTGTACTACAAATGTCGGTCAGGCAAATATTATTGATTGTAGCAGAACCACAAATGTCGGTCAGGCATATATTATTGATTGTAGCTGTACTGCTAATGCTGGTCAGGCTTATATTATTGATTGTAGCTGTACTACAAATATTAGTCAGGCCTATATTATTGATTGCAGCTGGACTGCAGATATTGGTCAGGCCTAAATTATTGATTGCAGCTGTACTACAAATGTCGGTCAGGCCTATATGTTTGATTGTATCTGTACAAGAAATGTTGGTCAATCATATATTATTGATTGTAGCTGTATTAAAATTGTTGGTCAGGTCTATATTATTGATTGTAGCTGTACTACTAATGTTGGTCAGGCCTATATTATTGATTGTAGCTGTACTACAAATGTTGGTCAGGTATATATTATTTATTGTAGTTGTACTACAAATATCGGTCATGCATACATTATTGATTGTAGCTGTACTACAAATGTCTGTCAAAACTATATTTTTGATTGTAGCTGTACTACAAATGTCGGTCAGGTCTAAATTTTTAATTGTAGCTATACTACAAATGTAAGTCAGGCCTATATTATTGATTGTATCTGTACTACAAATGTCGGTCAGGTAAATATTATTGATTGTAGCAGAACCACAAATGTCGGTCAGGCATATATTATTGATTGTAGCTGTACTGCTAATGCTGGTCAGGCTTATATTATTGATTGTAGCTGTACTAAAAATATTAGTCAGGCCTATATTATTGATTGCACCTGGACTGCTAATATTGGTCAGGTCTAAATTATTGATTGTAGCTGTACTACAAATGTCGGTCAGGCCTATATGTTTGATTGTATCTGTACAAGAAATGTTGGTCAATCATATACTATTGATTGTAGCTGTATTAAAATTGTTGGTCAGGCCTATATTATTGATTGTAGCTGTACTACTAATGTTGGTCAGGCCTATATTTTTGATTGTAGCTGTGCTACAAATATCGATCAGACCTAAATTATTGATTATAGCCGTACTACAAATATCGGTCAGGGCTAAATTATTGATTGTAGGTGTACTACAAATGTCGGTTAGGACTATATTTTTGATTGCAGCTGTACTACAAATGTATATATATATATATATATATATATATATATATATATATATATATATATATATATATATATATATATATCTATTTATCTATATATCTATATATATATATATATATATATATATATATATATATATATATATATATATATATATATATATATATATATATATATGAACATTTCATTGATGAATACCACTACATAGATGTTTTCAATCACTCAGAAGGTCAAGCGTTCATTAACCAGTCTTTATTTACTCGCGATAGCAAAACCAATTAAGCGTTTTTCAGATATCTTTATGAGAAATGAACTTGCATTGATGATGCAATGTATAAATGAAACTGGCAATCTTAACCTGGATTTGACAACTGGACTTAGCTATCTTCAGTTTGCCAATATGGTGACACGCAATGTTTTAATGCATTTTTGACTCATAGGGAATTGCATCACCCCTAAAAGTTGGTAATTAGTTAACCAAGAGTACTAGGACACATGGCAAACAAAGTCATCTATTACTGTTTTACTCGACTATACCGATATAAGTTGGGTTGGACTGCCCCATATGTGATCTTGCTGTTAAAGTGTGGCAAGCAAGTGTGATCGTTCACTAACTCATCAAAAACCTATTAATTTTATATTAAACACATTTAACATTACATTAAAATCTCTATTAATTTTTAAGTAACTTACTCAACGAGATCAGAATCTGAGCAAGTTTAACACCAAGCTGATATGGATGAGTTTACTAGTCATGTTGTAATTGGTATCGACCTGATGAGATTGCGATTACCCAGGATAGAACTGGTACATTGCAAACATCACGCGTTGAAATGCAATATAATGTTATCAGATTTGAAAGGCACTGTTGCAAATAATCTTAGCGTGAAAACCTTGCATAAGAGATGCCAGCGTTTCAGCGGCTTTTATAAACCAATTTGGTATCAAAAGTTAAAAAGGTTGCTAAGGAAATGAGTGGAGACTTTATCATAAGTAAAAACCGTTATATAAGGATCAATTGGGTTTCGTCACAGAGGCAGTCAATATGCTGCCGACAGATCCAGAAATTATTTCGTTATATTCTCCACGATTGTTATTACATGGGGGTCTCTTTGTATTACAGTTTTTTCAGCTTAATCGTGTAGTCTTGATGATAAAACATTAGAATCCAATCATTTAATATACAGGTAAAATTCTGAAGATAAACATCTTTCTCAATTGCTTGCTCATTTAAAATCATTCAACGTGAAACAGTAGAGATGCACAAGTTAAATATTAAAGTTTAAAGTCATGTTTATCATTATATACGTTATGTACTTTGAGTGCGGTGATGTGGTTGCGGAAATTGCCGACAAAGGTGAATAATGACCTAACTAAGGATGTTAACATTGGTAGTATTTTTCTTCCACTTGTCGACGACTATCTGCTTAAATTCTTTAATATTAACAGATCCTCGTATGCAATCATAAAATCTTAAAGACCAAATATAAATCAACCGGTGAGACCACCCTACTTCAGGGATTGTTTCATCAAAGAAAAAAAATTGAATTTGCCGCTGAATCTACCCCTGTTACCTTTTGCAACAAATATGTAAAACCAACATTAACTTAAACGAGAGAACAAAGATCGCGCCTGTTATCTAAAAAGGAGACACTTGTCCATGTAACAGGTAGTGGGCAAGAACGAGAACGGTTGTTAATATACCAGGCATGGATGCAGCCATTATAATTTTAATCATCGTAATGCCATGCCTCAAAAACCATAGAACTGTTGAAAACTTAATATAAGAACTATAATAGATCCACAATGTTATTGTCGCTAAAAATAATATAAGCGGAATAACAACTGCAAACTAAAATCACCAAGTGAATCGCTTTCATCATGAAATACGAGCATGTGTGTTTGTTGAAGATGCTATTCGTGGTCTTGCCGCGAAAACAAATATTGTTCTGGGTGTGCCTGGAACCACGGCAATAACAACCATCAATAGTACACATATCAGAATTATTGTTAGTGCTATCTCGATAGTTACCAGTTTATCTGTTTTTGCCAGCAAAGTAATTTAGATTCGATTACGTTCTCAAATACCTATTTATTCGTTTCTACCAGCTGCAGCACAAAGTAGTAAACTTTCCTCAGTGGCTATTGAGAGTAAAATTATTAATATGGCCGAGTTCTAGACTATGTTGATGGAAATGGCAAATCAACGTCAAATATGATCATAAATAAGGAATCGTCGGATAGGGAACTTACAGCTAAAAACGGTCGAGTAAAAACAAAGAAAGTATATCATTTCGGAACACAATTGTCATGCCAAAATAGTAAAAGCTGGTTTTGTGGCTACCTGCATATAATTGAAAATGTCGCTGATTTTTATACCTGCGGAGAGTTCTCTTGTTTGTTCGCACATAGATCACTTTCAATGATTATAATCCGTAGGTTGCATATCCACAATTGATTTTCTACTAATACAAATTCATCTAAAGGAGAATGGAAGGCTGTGACAAATATCAAGACATGATTAAAACCGAAAAGATAAACGTATTTTTCCTACTACTCCAGCATTCCGCACAACAAAGGTAGCCAGGCTTGAAATGAAGCATGGCATTTATCCTTTGTTTTCAACCTAATAACTCGTGCGACCTTGATTTTGAACTATTCCGTACGCAATGATCAGAAATCAGAGTTAATGGAACTGCATAACACGCAACGATGGCAATCATATGCCTATAATTGTACTGATTGCCAGGTGCATGAACGAATGATTTGTCTGTTGTGATAATAGATCAATTAAAAATATTAACTGAATTTGCCATTAGTTTCCATTCAACTAGCAAAGTCAGATCGGATTGGTCAAGCAGCTCCAGTGTATCTTTAGTTAACCGATTGACCCTTTCAAACTTGAAAAAAGAAACTTAGTTCTGCTGTAAGACAGCTACTTCTCATCAATATTTGCTACATACATGCACTCTCTCTTAGCACATCCAAACATATTTTATAAAACCTTAATAGGACTTTGTATTTGTATCATACACATCTGCGCCAATCCAAATATTCATGAAAGCAAATTAGGGGAGCTGAACTCGTATCTTAGAAATGACATTAGAAAGGAAAGGATATTGGAAGAGCCATGAGCGAGTAATCTTATAATATATTAAAACAGCAATCACCTTTCTTATGACCTACCAGTCTCATGACCAAAGTACCAACACATCATCAGGAGATATCGACACCTTATTGAATCTTTAGACAATCCTGTGAGAACATTCAATGGTGTTTCCGGGTTTCCGTTCGTAGAAACAGAAACAAAGAAACAACACGGGAAGACACTAAAAAGAACACAAAAAGGACAAACAAGGATAATCAAGTACGAGTCTTCATTAGAAATAGGCACTTGCAACTGTGAAGACAAACACCATGGCATATATATGCATATGCCTCGGATTTACACTTTCTTTATTCCATTAGGTTGCAACATCAATCATACATCGGTATATTGCAGCAAAAATGGCATATACCTCACGAAAGAATTATGCCGTTCAAATTATAATAGAAACCGTGAATTTAAGATAGAAAATAAACACAACTACAAAAAAAAACACATATATAAATAATTTAATACGTAACTCGTCAAGCTCAAAACCCTAACTGGAAGTTCTGCCGAATCTATCGAGCCGAACCCGGTTGTTCTGACGTCGGAAGCACAGGAAAGGATACGTATTAGAGTGCACAATTGAAGACAGGCGATGGATCACCAATGATAGCAGGAAAGGATTGCTGATCTGTGTTATGTCTGAATGGTAGTTTACTTTTTATGATATTTGTACAGTATCAAGTTGTACCACTTTGTAGTAGTTGTTCCAAAGGAACGAAGATAAAACCAATGTTATTGCAGATCTTTGGAATTTGAACAAATATCAACTTGATTGAAGAACGCAATCCTTCCCGTGAATCATGGACATACCAAGTTACATAAAGAGCTCAGCATATAATCTTGTCTGAAGAAATGAGCTAATAAACAAAACCTAATACAAGTCACTGGCGTGAAAATGTATGTTACATCTTTCCTAGTTAAAACATAAGGACTCTTTATGGTGCATCTACATACTTTGTGACATGACCTGGGATCTACAGTGTCGTAGAAAGTATGCTGGAGACCTGTGTTAACGCAGGTTACTGAAGTGGGTAATAAAGGTAACAGTGATATGGATATGACTAAAGAGTGTTGTACTCTTCAGTATGCATCTTTGTCCCAGATACCTGACTAACCTCAAACACTAACATACAAAGAAAGGGCTAAAACAAGGGCAAATACAAATGAATAAACCGTGAAAGATAAGTCACAACCACATAGAGTCCTACGAAAATGTGATGACACAATGTTTAATAATATGGAGCAGTCTAAGAGTTTTTCACCAGGTGGCTCGGCTCAGATAAATGGCAAATACACAATTTTAATGTTAATATCAGGTTTGCTTTATGTGTAATTCAAGCACTCTGTAGTATTTTAATATGTCGGAGATCTGTATCCATATATACACCTTGAAATAACCCAAAATGAAATTTAAATTCTATATCAACTGACCACACTATTCCCAGTTCACGTTTTGTTGATATGAATATCGATATCCTTGTGTAATCCGTAATGTGCAATCAGATATTTGTATACCTAACACTTTCACCTATGGTTCTCAGAGATTTGTTCAAGCATTTTTAATCCACACACCATAATATCCACGTAATTTGTCCAGGAACGTAATCTTCCCACTGTAACTTTTTGATTTCTACAAACATACACAAAAACACCACTTATTATTTTCCCATATATTGTTCCATTTATTTCTTAACAATGTCAGCATATCCTATGATCTTCACCTTACACATATAATAATAATAATAATAATAATAATAATAATAATAATAATAATAATAATAATAATAATAATAATAGTAATAATAATAATAATAATAATAATAATAATAATAATAATAATAATAATAATAATAATAATAATAATAATATTATTATTATTATTATTATTATTATTATTATTATTATTATTATTATTATTATTATTATTATTATTATTGTTATTATTATTATTTGTGTCGCTTTCAATTGTATTATGTCAACTCTGAACCTAAATGAATATATCGTCTTAAATTTCGATAACGAATTACTTAGTTGTCTTTTTAAGCATGCATGCACTCAAGGTCTGTTTTTCATTTTCCTCTTGTTTTCGTGTATGATTTTTGTAGTAATGAGGAAACATTCATATTTGGTTTTAATCTTATCTACTTATCCAGTCGTAAAGGGTAATCGTTGAAAGAATCATGCAAATACCTTTATATTGTTAAAACTGTTTTTATAAAACAAACTATTTTATTGTGATATTTCTACTTCATTAGTTTTTATTACTATTTAATTTTTTCTCTTTTTTTGCCTATATGAGACATATACCTGACATAGATTGCCACATTGATCGATTATAATTATTTAGCACTATTTGTGTACATAATAAAATTAGCCTGAACATGGCATCTCATATTTTTCATTACTAAAACCTAACTTTTATCCCAATATAGCGCTCATAATTTCATTTAGGATATTTCTTAGAGTTCGTGATAGTTTGTCCGCTAGTATTAGGATATATCTTAGATTTCATGCTAGTTCTTCCTCTAGTTCCAACCAGAAGGTATACTTAACGACAGGGTTATATGTTGATGGCATTTGGCGGTGCCCTCTAGAAGGGAGTATAATTTGTTCTAGAGAATAAAATGCTATCTATTGTCAAAACTTTAAACTTTAAGACAGACCTATTTACGCCTTTACACATTATCATCATTATATAGTATTATCGCCCTTGAAATATTTGGGGAGCCGCGATGGATTAGTAGTTATCGACCAGGTCTCGTACACACACACACACACACACACACAGAGTTTAGTGCATCTGAAACATCACAATAATGTATGACTAAATATTAATAATTTATGTTAGTTTCGTTTATATGGTACAACAAAATAATCTCGCAAGAGTTTAATTGTATATAAGGCACATGGAAAATGTGAGCAAATTAACTTATTTGAATAACTATTGTGTCAAACGATTATCTATCTTTGGTTTACAAGTTTCATATGTGAAATGTACGTGCATTGCTCTCTATAAATATCAGTATCATTACTATTTTGCGTTTGCTTTGTTAATATTTAAATAATAGCAATTTCATTTTTGTGTGTAATGCAGACATTTTCAACGGGTAATTTACCTTATTGTCCTCTGTATCTATTGACGGTTTAGATGACGTCAGAATTGTCTTCAGCATTTCAATGAAACTTTCCTCCTGTACAATGTCACATGATACGTCAGGGTTGCTGTCTGAATAGTTCCACAAAATTACTGTTGCTATATCCATAATGGTCATCGCATTTGTAACATTCGTATCATCTTTTGTAATGTAACAAACCCGCCAACAGTCAATCACTACATCCATTATCACTTTCGTAGTCTTTGTCTTACACATTTGTTTCCCTGCTTCTCGTCTGTATCTCAGTGCAACATCGTAGGCAAAATTGTAAATTTCCCCTATCTCTTCATATACTACCAGTAAGCAAATTAGATTTTGTAATAAGTCCTCCTTCCAGTTTCTGTTGTTATTTTTTCCACTATGAATTGTCTGGATGTTATCAATTGCTGTGTTATATCTTTGGAAGGTACGCTCTATCCTAGCTTTAAGTTCTTTATCTTCATCTTCTTCTTTCCCTACAGCTCTATGATTGCTTTCGCTTGGTTTTGAATTTATCTCGTGTTCCAGGCTTTGATCCATTTTGAAATCGTTTTTTAATATGTCCGATTCAAGTTTACTCGATGGAAAAGATGCTGAAGTCCCCATGCTTGTGATCAGAAACAATTGCTTGAAAATATATCTGTAAAAACAAATATCATAATTTTCTTTAATACACATCTGATATTAACATATTTAACATAGTAGTGAAGGCAAATTGTAATGTTATATATCAGATGGAATGACTCTTTACTTAAGATAATGTGTGTCGGAGTAACTCTGAACAGTTAAAAAGTTTTGAATAATAATAATAATAATAATAATAATAATAATAATAATAATAATAATAATAATAATAATAATAATAATAATAATAATAATAATAATAATAATAATAATAATAATAATAATAATATTATTAATAATATTATTATTATTATTATTATTATTATTATTATTATTATTATTATTATTATTATTATTATTATTATTATTTACATTTTACCACTTCTCCAACGAAATGTGACTGATGAGTGCGAGCAGTAAAAATGCATTGCATGTTTCGGTTGTTTTTTTTCTTTGAGTTAAAACAAATTGTAATGCTAATTCTAGCATGAATATATTTTCTGAGCGTAGATGAGATTGAATTTTTAAATTTTACTTCACCTGGTAGGAAAGAATATTGATATGTTTAATTGAATAAAAATTGAAATCGCTTTAGATAATATTAGGTATTGCCCCTTATGCATTATAAATATATTTACTTATAATAAAATGCTCCAGTTACATCATTATAAATACATATTTATCTGCATTTTTAAATAAATGTTTACAATCGCCTCCTAGAGCACATGTCATCACTTCTACCACGATAAAATTGTCGTTTGTTCTATATAAATACCATGACGTTTACTGATATGCCCGTACCTTGATATTTATTGATACGCCCGTACCTTTATGTTTATTAACCTGCCAACTACCTTGATATTTATTGACACGCCTGTACCTTGATGCTTACTGACACACCCGTATCTTAATGTTTACTGACCCGCCCGTACCTTAATGTTTACTGGCACGCATGTATCTTCCTGCTTCTTGACATATCTGTACCTTGATGTTTACTGACACGCCTGTACCTTGACGTTTATTAATTCGCCAACTACCTTGATATTTATTAACTCGCTAACTACCTCGATGTTCATCAATACGCCATCTACGTTGGTATTTATTAACCCGACTGTACTTTGATATTTATTAAACCACCTGCACCTTGATGCTTATTAAACTGTAAATTATTTTGATGTTTATTAACCCGCCAATTTCATTGATGTTTATTAACCCGCCAATTTCATTGATGCTTATTAATCCGCCAACTACCTCGTTGTTTATTAAATCGCCAGCTATCTTGATGTTTATTAGCCGGTCTGTGTATTGATCGTTATTAATCCTCCAACAAGTTTGGTGTTTATTAATCCGCCAACTATTTTGAAATGTGGAAACTCTTTGCAACTAAAGCCATTGTACATATGTTAACTCTTTTACCAGCAGGGAGAGCGAATCCTACAACTTTTTAATTAGAGATTTCACTGAAAAATAAAGCTTCGTACAAAAATGACAATACAAAAGTCAATAACGTCAAACCAAAGCCTCTAACAGACCAGTTTTTTTTTTAAAATTAGGTTAGCTAATTTGTTATTGACGTTTTGACATTCATATTTTAGTTTTTATGGCTTGTTCGTTTACTTGTCTGTGCACTAAATTTCTGTCGTCGCATCAGATTTGTAAACGAAATAAGTCTTGTTTGTTTTTATTTATCAGGGACGAAGTTAGAAGGTATAACATGCAAGAGAAATGATTGTTACACCCTGATATTGCCAAGGACAGAGCCCCTGACGTAGTCAAGCCAGACAAGAAATAGCAAAACAATATAGATCGCGGCAGTCATATAATATTACGCAAATCCCTAATCACTGCTTTGCTTGACAGCGTTATCTCCCTTCATCCGGAGTGATTTTGCGTACAACTACAACACAATTCAAAATTGAATTAAAGTAAATTCAAATTGTCAGTGTCGGCAACTAATACAATCGGTAGATACTGAAATATTATTTAAGTTTATATCTCTTTGAATATGCAGATTTGTTTTTTTTTTCCGCGACACGTTGTACGGAAGGTGTGAAAAAACAAAATATTTTCCAGCTACATTCATTAATTGAAAAATTATTCACACCAGTTTTATCAAATTTGCAATCCTGACTGCGTAAATTACCCAGACAATTATCGAGTTTATTGCCGCTGATGTAATTCATCACATGTCCGTCCACGATTAATCCATAAAAACATTCGTAAATAAATATATGACATAAACAATTTTCTTTCCTTGCGTTAAATCTGATATAACCTGTATTATCAACATTACCGATTGGTCTTTTAATTGCAATTTCCTGATAACATCTCGAGATGCCTCATACTTTTCAACAATGCGATGCTTAACAAATTCATTTTGCTCCATTTAAATAAAAATATTTTTTGTCTAAATTTTTATTTTATTGTTGAGGCGAACATCAGGCAAAGTAGTCTTTAGCATTTTGTTTTATAGGAGATTCGACGTAACCACCTTTATTCTTTAAATCTTAATATTGTTTTCAGCTCCCTGTGTTTTTACGAACGCATTTCTTCTTTAACCCCAATACCACACTTCGAATGTTTGAAACTCGGTTTTGATCTTAAACTCTCTCTTGGTACACTTTGCATGAGATGTCCATAATATTCATTTATGCAAGTCCTATTACAAGGAACTGAAGAACCAATGATAAGCCACTTCCATATTTCTTTTTATGAATCATTCTATATTTGGAATTTCTTGAAGATCTCCAACGCAGTTGTATCGGATGCGAATACGACGGATTGTGGAATACTAATATGATTATACAAATGTTATCTCGGTTGATATGGTTACATGTTATCGTGGAAATTTACTTGGATACTGAGAATGTTTTGAGTATTTCAAAATATTTTGACATTCAACTTACGAGATGCCCAGAGTTCGATAAATGGATTTCGACCTGACTGGAATTTCCTACATTGAGTCATTCGAATTTCCACCCAAAAACCTCCATCCGGTTGTCGATGTTTGAAGTGGAAAACATTTTAGTGAACGAAGTTGGGCTCCAATAGTTTTATTAAAATATATGATTGATGTAAAAATTTGACATCATTAACAGTAGTTGTAGAAATTATATCATATCGTCCGCAGAAACAAGTTTGGTTAGCAAAACAAAATAAATACGCCCCTGATAAAAATCTGGACGATACATATGTAAAAAAATAAACTTTCGAAAAATCTTGGCAGATAACAAAAATGGTAAATTTATGCAAGGAAGGAACAAGATTAGGTAACATTATGAGGTACACTGATGGTTACTCAACGTGTACTTTACGATAAACCTATTATCGATGATAAACATATTTTATAATACAGCAGTTATAGTTTCTACAGATTCATTTTATATCAATACAAATACGCAAAATTACTACAAAAATTACATACTGGCACAGATGCATCATATGGCGAATGGAGAATAAAGCGAGAAAAGATAGTTACTCTAAATCTGCCGACGATGAATCTAAGGAAATAAATAGATGTCAAACCTGTAATCGGCTCCATCTATATATGATCCCGTGAAAAGACTGAAGATAGTTTATCTTAATGGACTCCATGGTTCTGGTAAAAGATCAAATGCGGTCGAACTATTTCGGTCTTTAGATAGGGTTGTTTTGACACCCATACATAGACTCACCCGAGAAAATAACGAACGAGGAGTTAAATCTTATAATTATCACATTTTGATCCGATGGAAGTAAAACGAATGGACACCTGAGCGAAATGGGAGAGAACTATATTCCTAAGATTATTATCTGGGTTGAGATATGCACAGTGTCTATGAAGATATAAAAACTATTTCGTGATTGGTTACTGACGAGAAATACTGCTGTTATCATGCGTAGTGATCATGGTCAAAATCCACCTTTTGTTGGTTCATCACTGCATGAATGGCTGAAAACGTTCGTAGATTATTATGGAGAAAAAAACTGATGATCATAGAGGTATTGACTATCCACTGAAAGAGTTTAAAAGGGCAAACAGACAGCAGCCAGATAAGATTCAATGTGAAAAAATGCGAAAAGTAATTTCATCGATTACGAATAATGAATTTTGGATTTTATGGAGACCTGTTGATTTGATAGTTTTATGTCGGAAGATAGTTCGTGATACACTTCAACAGCAATTATTTATATTACACAAATAAAAAGCTTTCAGATCAAACTGTGACATTGTGTTATCGCCCAGCAGACACATGCAAATAAAACATTGAAGTTGAGATTCATGGAATCTTGTCAAAGGAAAAACAAAATCTCGTTCTTAATAATATAGTTAATGTTCATGTGAGTGCTGTTGAGAAATCGTTAACGATGGATAAAACTCCGTGAATTCTATAATATGCTATAACGATTCTTTCGTCACAAGGATTAACTAATTCTGATACAAAAATCTGGATTGTTGATGATCGGATTTTATGGTAGAATTTTGCTTATCTAGCAGTGTCGAGGGTTAGAAGAATCTCTCAGCTACGAAGGGTTATCAATAGACTGCGCAATAACTCAGGAAACCATTGATAGCAATTGAGAGGAAATGGTAAAGAAAAATTAGCTAGTTATCAGCGATCTGACAAAATGTAAACACGTCTTTGCTATAACGATTCTTTCGTCACAAGGATTAACTATTTCTGATACAAGTATCTCGATCGTTGATGATCGAATATTTGGTCGAATTTTGCTTATCTAGTAGTGTCGAAGGTTAGAAGAATCTCTCAGCTACGAAGGGTTATCATAGTCTGCACAATTACTCAGGAAACCACTGATAGCAATTGAGAGGAAATAGTAAAGAAAAAATTAGCTTGTTATCAGCGATCTGATAAAAATGTAATCGTGTCTTCGATCTTAATTTTGAATTTATTATGATGCTGAAACAACGACAATATAATCATTGTGCAAGCTGTAATACAGTAATGTTGTGGCACTATTCGAATAATAATCCAAAATAATTCACCGTGGATAGAATTAATATTAACCTCGGCCACACTCGCGAAAATGTAATGTTGACCTGTCTTGAGTATAATCAACGTAGGGGTGCTGGTGTCCTGCTTTCACAGAAGTGAAGGCGGTGGTAACTGTGTGTTTTCAAGAATTGATTACGTACAAATCTACGTGGAGAATCAGTTGATTCTAGTTTGTAGAATGCAGGTCTACACTTATATTTTACCACAGTAGAAATTATATGTGAGGTCATACTCCAAATAGGATCAGTTGCTCTTCTATTCCCTTCAAGTTCACCAGGTTTATATAAATATATTATAGTCACATTACCTAGTTGTTTTGCGAAAAAGTCACGTCAGTGTATTGGTACATGTCTTGTCTTCTCGCGCTGGTGTTTTTCATAGAAGTTGCACGGGTAATTTTCTTGTTTTATGCAGATATCACACCTGGTAATATTGCAACCCATTCAAGAGATGTCATATCACAGTGGGTATTATCATTGCATATTAATATCCAAAAATCCGCTCAGCAAGCGTTCGATTAAATCGCTCAACGATCGCTTGGTCGCGATGAATTGCGTTATGTCCTGGTCTGATTTTGACGTTATGTTTATTCATTAGAGATGATTCTTCACCGAGAAATTCCTCACCAGGATCAACTTATAGCAGCTGTGTGATCGTAGACCGTCGCGTTGATAAATTCTTTCAAACGGAAATGCAACATCATTTGCTGTTTTTGTTGTTAGTGGTTCTGCATCTTATACCTGCTTGCAACGGCAACGATATTTAACGTGTATTTGTATGTGCGCGATTGACATCTACGTGTCTTAATATTATCTACCACATCAATATCCTCTTGGGGTATAATAAATCGAAAATAATAATAGTTATCTGTGATTAATTACCAGTTTCTAGCACTAGTTTACCTTTCATCGCAGGTTTTACTAGGAAGCCAACAAGATTTCTCTGCATGATTTTATTGTGTTATGAATTTAACGAGTGATTTAACTTGGCATCTACAATATATCGTTTTTAAAATCATTATTTGAAATTTTGATACGCAACATCATGAATGTGGCACACTTGATCAATCACATTGGTTGGATACTCTCCAGGTCTTGGTGGTCTCATTCATCACGTCGGATATCAAGTCGGGTTCCAGGACCAGCAAGATATTTTTTTCTCCTGGGAATTTAGTCCATGGAGTTCCTGGTATTTTTTTCCCAGTGAAGCAGCGATCTTACCACCTGTCTTCGTACGAGACGAAATAAATCTGTATTTGCTTGTACCACATTTCACACACTTGACTGTAAGCGCAAGCTTTTTATTTTTGCTATTAATGTCGTTAATCTACTTGTGGGGGTTTATGCTCTGCATCGAACACAATATAAATTTATAATATTTATTATATTTGTACAACATTGATGTCACTGATTTCTCAGCGACAAGAATGAAAGAGCCAAATAAGTATCATGCAGCGCTACCAAATTCTATTAGCGCAATTATCATAGGTCCATCTTGGTCCGATAAGACGCAATTGTTGCTTAATCTGATAATGAGATAGCTCAAGTGGGATAAGTTGAATTTTGTGGCACCATCTGTAGATAATCAGCGATGCTACGATGTTCTTAAAGATTTTTAGAAAGACGCGATGTCGTTGGATGAAGATGAAGATGATAATGATGTAATTGATTGTATCACTGATATTGATAAAGCTCCGTCTGTGGATGATCTCGATGAATGTATTAATAATCTCCTAGTATATGATGACGTGATGCTGGACAAACAATCAAATCCATCACGGATATTTTCCCGAGGCAGACAAAAAACGACTGATGCAATTCATGTTACTCACGATATACACAACTATCTAATAATAATTGCAATATTTTAAGTCATTTTAATGAAATCGATACACATAATCTGCGAAATATTCATCAGACTTGTTGTTCAGGGTATATGAATATGATTAAATTCAAAACGTCCTCTCAAAAGCGCAAGCTACCACACACGGATATATCATGATAAATTTACATGGTCCTCGGTCGTCATATCGTATAGTTTTCGATAAATTTTTGATTGAAAAACACAGCAGCAGGGAGGGCGACGACAAGAATTGAGTGCAAGGATAAGTAAACAAACACGCCATAAAAATAAAAACACATATGTCAAAATAGGCAATAACAAAAATAGCTAACTTAATTAGAGAAATCTCGGTCGGTTAGAGGCTTTGATTTGACGTTATATTTGTTTGTATATTTATTTTTGTAGGAAGCTTTGTTTTTTACCGAAATTTCTAATTCAAAAGTTGTAGCATTACATTTCCCTGTTACTCCTTTTAGTTTTATATCACACGGGCTTGCTAATTCTTTAATTATTTTTATTGAGGGATATAAATATGTGCTCTGTATAGAAAAATTAAAAATTAGTTTGTATAAGTTCTGAATGTATGTATGTATATGTATATGTATATGTATATGTATATGTATATGTATATGTATATGTATATGTATATATATGTATGTGTATATATATATATGTATATATGTGTATATATGTATATATATATATATATGTATGTGTATATATATATATGTATATATGTGTATATATGTATATATATATATATATATATATCTGTGTGTGTGTCTGTGATTATGTAATTAAGATTTTTAACGTCGCTTAAACAATTTACCAGTCATATCGCTACGATGTCTGCAGGGTGATAGTTTATAGTAATGTCTAGCACTGGGGCATCATGCCGCAGACATGTATCATAATGTCCCACCCAGTCACATTATCCTGACACCAGGCCTACCAGTCCTAACACTGACCTCTTCATGCTGAGCGTCTAGAAAAGGCAGCTGTTTGTACCATATTTGTAATTCTTTGGTATGACACGAACGGGGATCGAACCCACGATCTACTGCACTCGAGGTGGATGCTTTAATCACAAAAATACAAATCATATAGCGAATAGCAACATTTTTCAATCGCACTGGATCTAGCAAGGGATCACGTGTGTCAGGGATTGATTGAGATAGATGCAGTAAACTGACGACGAACAGTGCAAAACTAGTAACTAACTTACTGGATACGCCTCATTAACACATTGAAACCAAGCGTTCTAAACCAAGAAAGATTAGAAAAAGAAAGCTATACATTAATAGAATTAGTCTTTGCAGCCGACACTGTTTCTTTTTCGAAATTTGTAAAATTTTCTTAGTATCCTTTAATTATTACTATATGAATAAAATATCCAGCATATAATCAAATATATGGGATATAATCTGTGTTACATAAATGTACAGAAGTAATAGATGTCGCCATGACTCATAGATTTCTAGGGAAATATAAACATTTTTAAGTATTCGCAACAAGTCTATACGGGCTGGTTGAACAATAATGTATCTATAGGAGTATTTCATTTAGAGACAGCCATGTAGAGTTTTACAAACACAACGTTTTTTATGTTTATTTCTTTTGTTTTGTCTATGTCTTGTATATGCCTTTGAAAAAGACTCGTTAAAACTAGTTAGTTACTAGTTATGCACTGTTCGTCGTCAGTTTATTGCATATATATATGAATATATATATATATATATATATATATATATATATATATATATATATATATATATATATATATATATATATATATATATATATATATATATATATATATATATATATATATTAGTTCGATGCTGTATTTTTGTCAGTTTTTGCAAGGTATGATGTATCCGGTTAAAAATTGTCAGTATGGATGAATGCCATAATCCATTTTTATGTTATAAAACGTTGAAAGCGCTAGATAAAATATTTATCAATTTATTTGGGGAATTTGCTTTGTGTCGCATTGAACATATTCTTGGCTATATTATGCGGCGGAAACGGCAGCTTAGTCCCGTTCCTAAAGACACGCCGAGGCAGCTGACCAAGGCTGGCCTGGATTTGTGTCAAACACGTGAACTGTAGGTTACGAATCCAGTACTCTACCAATTAGGCTGCAGTTTCTCCTATATCTTGACCTACGGTTCAACTTGGCAATGTCAAGTTACTTCAAGGGTTGAGAGATCACAATATTTTTCTTCTAATTTTAAAGACAGATAAACTTGTATTGCTGGTGGTATTGACAGCCTGAAGTCAATCAGATTAGTAAATTATCCCTATATACAAACTCATACCAACTGATAAATATATAGACAATTTACTAATCTCCGTGCACCACATCAATTTGAATGTGCACGGGCTCAGCTTAGTTGTTCTAATCACATTTATGGATATGGAAGTTGGAAAAAAATAATATTACAAAATGAAGCATACTATTGTACCTATTGTTTTGGGATGGTATTTGTCATTTCACTACATTGTAAGATATTCAGGTTATCAAGGTTTAAGGATACAATTAATATTTTAATCCAAAATTATATTAATTTCTAAACCATATGTGAAGCAGAGATACCTCAGTGTATTGAACCATAGCCGTATATTCTATTAATGCATGTAAAATAAGAGATAATTTGACACGTGATATTGATAGGAGAAATTTTTTAAGACAAATATAATACCAAACGTTTGCTCCCTATGACTCTGGAGGGATTATTTTGTAGTGAACGCTTAAGTCTAATATATTTCTAAAGAATTATGATTTGGGAACTTTAACTTGCTCTAATTAAAAAAAATATATAAATCTGACGACGACGCACATTCATAGGTTGCCCCGGAATAATTGTGCATCCTAATCCTAACCCTTAATGCCGCCACTATTAGTTACCAAAGGCAGACATGCATTTAAATAAATTAGCAGAGTACTCAAGTGTTTCTTCACTCACAACAACTATCCCAAGATTCATCAACAAATTCGAAATACCGAACTTATCAATACCACTACAAGACCGCACAACAACAGTAATCACTATTACTACTAAATTCGTCGTCGACGATGTGGCCAACGCGGTCTTTGCAGTACCAACTTATTAAACAAAAGACGTTCCAAATGTCACTGTGCTGAGCTGAGCTGATCAAGTTCACAAGATAAATACGACTTGCGTGTTTAAGGACTATAACTAAAGCAATACGTCAGTTGTGTAGCAGTGCCCAAGGTATCATAGAATAAAGGACGTGGAATAAATTATGAACATTTTGGTGTACAATACTATTTTGAAATTTACAAAAGAACTCTTTAGTATTAGGCAAAGTATTGAACGACTGTGTATATTCAGTCAGGATATAAATTATAAGAAGTCAGTCGAAATAATATATGAATATATGAAAACAGATTATAGGTCCAATGACACGACCGTAACATATCATACACCTTCGTAAACAAACACGTAACTACAATTGCACTAAATTCAACAAGGTTAAATACATGTTCGGCTGCTGATACCATTGTCGTGCATTTATAAATGTTATCTTTAACATGTCTAGCTGGTTTTAAAATGCATATCACTTGCAGGTGTTACCCGTGATATCTAGCTGGTATACCATGTATATACATCTATTCGAATTATCCATAACATAATCAACCGGTATATACTCTCGGCTTCAATCTACGAGTGTTCTGCATTATATCCAGCTAGTAATGCCATGGCTGTGTATGTTATCGATAACGAGTACAGCTAGTAATGCCATGGCTGTTTATTTTATCGATAACGAGTACAGGTAGTACTGCCATGGCTGTGTATTTAAAAATGTTCCGAGCATGCAACATCTGTTTACAGTGTTATATATCCGTGATAAAAGTCGACAAGCCTGTCTATCACATTATATAATAATTTATTTCCCTACCTATATGCCTGTACACACACTCTCTCTCTCTCTCTCTCTCTCTCTCTCTCTCTCTCTCTCTCTCTCTCTCTCTCTCTCTCTCTCTCTCTCTCTCTCTCTCTCTCTCTCTCTCTCTCTCTCTCTCTCTCTCTCTCTGAATTACAGTCCATCATACTTTAAAATCTTTCAAAACTTACCTCGCCTGAATCGTAAAATGAGTTAAAACTTCTCAATGATATTGTAACTATTGTCAGGACTATGACCGACATCAGTTTTGCGTTCTAAATATTAATATTGTTGACAAGCCGCTCCTGTCAATTAAAAGGACTTTGAAATGAAACATAAATACCGTGTTTGTTAGTCAATAAGTCTATACGACGAATATTATTCTTTGCAGTTTTGTAATCCCTCCATCCGACGGCTGATAAAAGATTCTCTTTTTTTTATCATACCTGTAAGTAATTAAAGCCTGACGATGACATGCCTAAACATCACCTTAGTGTAAAGCGTTGTGTCAAAATTGTGGAGTATGTTCTTTATGGCATATACGTACAGCGACTGTTACTAGGGACGCTAAGCATTGTATGAATCAAAATATTCCCAGTTCATTTTCCCGTTATTTGTTCGCGGTGAAGCAGTCACGGAAGTCCAAGTCTAGTAAAAAAAAACAACATTGATTTCAATAGCAATATATATATATATATATATATATATATATATATATATATATATATATATATATATATATATATATATATATATATATATATATATATATATACACACATCATAATGGAAATCACTATCAATGTACAAATGAGTAAATCTGTTTGTATTGCTGGTTTGTAAAACAAAATGACAGGCTTGTCCTTAAAGTTGTAATGATCAGTGATGATTTAAGATTTAAAGCTGTAGAAAGAACACTACCATCAAACACAAACCCCTTTCGATTCCATCTCGTACTGATTCTTGTAATTTTCAAATATTACCACTATGCTAGGATACTAAAAAGTAAACATCAAAATCTGCAGGTATATTTAAATGAATTAAATAAAATTATCATCATCATCGTCGCCGTTATCATTATAATAATAATAATAATAATAATAATAATAATAATAATAATAATAATAATAATAATAATAATAATAATAATTATTATTATTATTATTATTATTATTATTATTATTATTATTATTATTATTATTATTATTATTATTATTATTTACACCTCACCACTTCTCCAACGAAATGTGACTAATGAGTGCATGCAGAAAAATAAATTGCATATTTCGCTTGTTTTTTCTTTGAGTTAAAACAAATTGTAATGCTGAATTCAAAGATAAATATATTTTCTGAGCATATATGAGATTGCATTTTTAACTGTGCATTCACTTTGGTAGGAAAGGATATTGATATGTTTCATTTGACAAAAAATAAGATCACTTTAGATAATATAAGGAATTGACCCTTATGCATTATAAATATACTTATTTATAATAAAATACTCCAGTTACATCATTATAAATACAGTTTTAACTGCATTTTTAAATAAATATTTAACGTCGTCCCCTATAGCACATGTCATCACTTCTATCACGATAAATTCGTTGTTTGTTCTATATAAGTACCTTGACTTTTACTGATATGCCCGTATCTTGATATTTATTGATACTCCCGTACCTTCATGTTTATTAACCTGCCAACTATCTTGATATTTATTGTCACGCCTGTACCTTGATGTTTACTGATACGCCCGTACCTTAATGTTTACTGATACGCCCGTACCTTAATGTTTACTGATACGCCCGTACCTTGATGCTTATTGACAGGCCTCTACCTTGATGTTTACTGACACGCCTGTACCTTGACGTTTATTACTTAGCTAACTACCTTGATATTTATTAACTCACCAACTACCTTGATATTTATCTATACGCCAACACGTTGGTGTTTATCAAACCGCGGGTACCTTGATATTTATTAATCCGCCTGCACCTTGATGTTTGTAAACCGGCAACTATTTTGATGTTTATTACTGCGCCAATTATCTTGATGTTTATTAACCCTCTTACTACCTAATTTCTTATTAATCCGCCAACTACCTTGTTGTTTATTAAACCGCCAACTACCTTGCCGTTTATTCGCCGGCCTGTGTCTTGTTTATTAATCCGCCAACTACTTTTGTTGGGAAGTAGCTTGTTATTTTCCCACCTTTCTCTCCATCATTGCAGCCATTGCAAAGATTGTAAAACCACCCACTGCAACTTTCAAGTGATTAAATGCCAAAACACAAAGTGAAATGTATACAATGTAATGGAAAATTTCTAAATAGTGAAGATGAAAATAATTATATCACCTTTGAGATCCTTATAATTTAGGTTCTTTAAAACAATATTAATAATACTGGAAACACTTCCAATGAAATGTACTGACAATGCGTTTGTAATCAATGTTTATTGGTGCTGTACCTCACACAGAGAGAGAGAGAGAGAGAGAGAGAGAGAGAGAGAGAGAGAGAGAGAGAGAGAGAGAGAGAGAGAGAGAGAGAGAGAGAGAGAGAGAGATTTATGTTGTTTGTGTTAAATTATTTAAATTTCTTTATTAAATTTGGATTTAGGGTTTATACACCACCCTATTCTAGTGTTCAATATACTCCTCGACCCTGGCTGGTTTTGGTGTTTTATTTAATATTAGTGATCCCTGCCAGAAATCAGTATTGTCCAATGTGTGCTATATGTTTGTGCTATTTGTTTTGTATGTTATCTTGTTTTTTGTAGGACTTGCTCTATATAGTTCAAATTCTTTGAGTTTTAAATTAGTTTAGTGGTTCATATTCGACTCAAGAAATTCGGTTATATTTACCAAACTTCACGGTCTGTAGAACCTGTATAAATTTAGTGTGCGTGTATTACAGTAGGAAAAATAGAAGGAGGAAAGTTGTAAAGTTGTCACTGTATGATTGTATTTGTATGTGTTGTTTTACTGTTATGATGATTAATCAATCACAAGGATCTCTAAGTATTTAAAATTAGTGAATTAAGCATCTTCTCTTTAGACTTTCATTATTGAGTTTATATATGTTGTTAGTTCTATATAAATGTTCTTGTCATTCATATTATTTGTGTACAAGGAATGATTTTTTTCTATTGTCCCGTATTTGTTTATAATTTTTTTTATATTTCCTGTCTTTCTATTAGTTACCCTGGGCATCTGAGTATTAAATGTTTTTTGAGTCTATATAGTTTTTATATAATCTACATCTTGTTATAGTACTTATTAAATGTCTTTTAAAAGCTGTCTCGCTTGTTAACCACTTATCGTGTAAATATAGATGTAGCCTACTTTGTACTGAGGTCGATCTTATACCTGCCCAATTTTTGCATATGTCTGCCCAGTTAAAATTTAAGTGCCGTAGCTCTATATCGTGTTTATCTCTGTATATCATATTATTTAATATGGTATAAATATTCTTTCCTTTATTCCATATTTCTATATTATCTCTATATTTGTATACAAGTTCGCTTATTCTCCTACATTGCCCTGGAGGTTACAGTAATTTAGTCAATATATTGCTCTTGTAAATTGTATTATTAAATCTGCATAAATATCCATATAGGTAAATATATATCAGCAGCAGAGAGGCTGAACAGACAAATTTGCCTGAGACCTTATTTTTGAAAATTAAGGGTTCCTACGGAGGCTGAGAAAAATGTTTTTGCTTTAATAGTAAAACTTTCTTTAATTGACCAGATTTTTTTGCTCGATTTATTCACGATATGGTCACTAAAAGTATGTCCTTCAGCCTCTCTGCTGTTATGAATTAAACAGCCAATATAAATATTATCAATAATGAGTATTGGAGAACCACACTCAGCTAAATTAGCTCGAGAGTGACTAGAGGCAATTAAAAAATATCTACCTGTTCGTGATTCTGTTAAGCAACAACTACAATCGCGTCAGGAATCTCGATTTGAATTTGAGGAGGATACAAAACAGTTATTTAAACCTATCACTGAGACCACTAAAGGTATTCAACCTGTGTTAGAGAAAACCGCTGAAGCAACTGAGAAAAGCAAAAAGATCTAAGAAAACAAAAAATATTCTTGAAAAACTTCCAGAAAAAATAGCTGCTGCGATGCCAGTCCCTGAAATACCTGAGGATGCAGACCAGGCAGAAGGTGATGCTCAACAAATACAAGGACAAGGACAAGTCAGGGTTAATGTATCTGATAAATTTACCGAAGATATCATTGATGCTATCAAACAGGCCAAAAACGTAAAACAATTAGCTATGAGTGCTGTGAGAGGTTATGATAATCGAAAACAATATTTAAAACCTGAATATGCTGATGATGTTATAAGTCGTGAAAATTGGTACAAATGGATATTTCGCATACACTATGACGTTGATCAAGCTCGAAACAGCGATTCAAGATATATTGCGTATAGTCATGCAATAGATGAATACATTTCGTTTATACAGTTACCGCCAGAACAACAACAGCAATTGATAAAACAACAATCGATAAAACAACAAGAACAACAAGAGATAAAACATCAACAAAAACAACAAAAAGAACCAAAACCATTTGAGCAATCACTTCGTGATTATCCAGTATCACCAAAACCACCATCAAAACCAAGTAAAAAAGCACCACTGAAACCAAGTGAAGAGGAAGAAGAAGTATTTCAAGACCGTCCTGGTGCAACTGGAAGTGGTCTAGGATGTGGTCTTATTACTTGTCCCAATAATGTCCTTGCTGATGTCGATCGACTAGAAATCCTCATCGGAGGAAAACGAGCTGGTAATAATTCCCCAGAAATTATTAATGAAGCAGCTGATATTTGCAAACGATTATTTAGTGGCGGTATTATGGATATTGATGTATATCGATCCCTCATTAATGAAATCGCCGATGATTATTATAGTGACTAAGTCACAGTGATTCGATACATTTAGTGATAAAGTCAATTAATGATAACAATCATCGTGCATGGTATTCAACGTGGACCAACCATGGTCAGGGTAATAAACTCTCGATTACCGGTATACAGAGCAACCTACGGAGATGGACTAGGCGATGTTGTTCAGGGTCTGTTTAGAAGAATGGCCCCAAAAGCAATACCGATTGCAAAGCAGCTAGGAATGAAAGCTATTGATGTTGTTCGTGAAAAAGGTATAGACGCTGCTGGTAACCTTGCTGGTAAAGCATTCTCGGCGATTAAAGATAGACTAGCACGGTTAATACGCAGACCACAAACAACCCGATCTCAACCAGTGAAATTACCTAGCACTGAAGTGATGCCCGCAAGTGTAAGTAAAATAATAAATCAAGCCGTTAATCAAAAACTAGAGGAGTTAGTTGATGTCCCAATGTCGGAAAAAGAAAAAAATATAACCGCTAGTCTGATAGCAGGAAGTGGTCTTCGTGTTAGACGAAGATGATAATAATAAAGATGTTCAAGCATATGAGTGACCCGCGTTTGACATGGACGCACCAGTTCTCAAAGATGAGTCTATGCGTGATTATCAGTATTATTCTTATGACGCTCGAATGCCAGATCAGCGTGGACGAATCGAACTACAGGTTCAAGATACAAGTAGATATTTTTTACCCGCTGAAGCATTTATTGAAGTCGAAGGTGAAATTTTAAATAACGTTAATCATCTAGCACCAGTAGCATATGCAGCTGATGTTAGAGTTGGTTTTGTTAATAATGGTATTATGGCGTTGTTTGATAGCGCTACGTACATGATCGATGGAAAAAATATTGAATCAATACAGAAAGACGTCGACGTTGCTACAATAATACTTGGTCTTGCAAGATACAGTGATGATTATTCGACATCAGCTGGTCCATCAATGATGTTTGCAAAAGATATAACTGATCATCCTGACAGTAGAAATCAAATCATTCGACAACGTAATGATCGAGCTGCCGATCTTGCTGCTATTGAAGATTTACCTTTTCCAAATCCAGAATTCAACTTAGGATTTGCAACACGTTGATCAATGTTAAAAGGTGATAGGAGAGCATTTTCATGTGCAATTCCATTGTCACACATCTTTGGATTTTGTAGGAGTGTTAGGAAAGTGATTTTTGGAGTTAAACATACAGTTGTACTAGTACGAAAAAGCACAGACGATGATGCAATATGGAAACCTATTGGTGATCCTGGTAGAGTAATTCTTACAAAACTTTCTTTATGGATGTCAGTGATGATCCCCTCGATATCTAAAGAACAACTGTTACTTTCCTTTATGGATCAACGTGGCAAATCAGCGTTATCATGGTTAACAATGACTACTGATGTTATCCAGAGTAATATCAACGGTTTATTCACATGGCAAAGAGCTTCACAGCAGGGTGTTTCTGCACCAAGACACATATTTATTGCATTACAAGATGCTGCACGAGTAAACGATCAAAATAAAAATATTATGGTATTTGACAAACTCGGTATTACTTAGGTTTCACTAAGAATAAATGGACATCAAGAACCATCCGAGGATATTTTGTTAAATTTCGATCAATATCATGTAGCACGTGCGTATCATCGTCTTATGACATTCATGGGGCGTGATCTAAACTTTGATACTGGTTTACAAATATCGCAGCTAGATTTTATAACGCTGTATCCGATTTATTACTTTTCGCTGGAACATTTAGATCTAACTAGACAATCTGTTGTAGATATACATTTTCGAGCTAGTGTTAATAGAGATGTTGGAGTCATGTTAATTACATAGCAATTGCCATTATACTTAGCGATAAATCAATGTTACTCAAAGGTGTTGGTGGACGAATGAGAGTCGTTGATGCTCCAGTAGAGAACATGTAATTAGATCGCTCATAATATTAACAATGTCATATCATCACGTTAGTGTAAGTCTGACTCCTGGTCAGATTAAAAAACTACAATCATCATCAAAAATAATTGTGCGGCAAAAATATAACTAAAGCGTGAACAACTCGCAGGTGGTCCGAATAAGCTATCGTTGACCGAACGTCAGTATAATCACTTTAATAAAGCCAAGCGATCAAAGACCGGGTTACGACTTAATCTTTCTTCAGCGGTTATTAAAGACATCGTTAACTCGGGTGGTATATTTCCACTTCTCGCAGCTATACAAGCATTAATAGCCGCTGCAGCCCCAGCTGTTGCAAAAGCTGCTGCGTTAGGCGCTGTTGGAACCGCTACTGGAATGGCGTTAAAGAAAGCAACAGGACAAGGAATCAAAAAAGGGGAAAGGTCTAAGACTTCCGGGAACACCGCCCTCGTGGTACCGAAAAGGTTTAAGACTAGGAACAGTTCGATGATAATTCCACTATCAAATTTTGATTTACTTAATGCAGCCAAGCGCCTAAATATAAAAAACTTTAGAGGAGTCTTTATGCGCGATCAATTACCAAAACAACCTAACAATACCGAAACTGGTATTATTAATCTTGATAAAAACTCTGGACCTGGTACGCATTGGATAGCGTATGCAATTGATCCATGTGGAATTGGTTATTTTGATTCATATGGAATAGCGCCACCAAAGGAGTTTCTTCATTATAGCAGCAATAAAATTGCTCCAGTCTGGTATTCAACGCTACCAACACAAACAATAACTGATCCTCCAATATGTGGTCGAGAAGTACTTAATGTACTTGATGCTATATCAAAATCAACAAAACCACCTCATAAAGTCGTGCATGAGTATACCAAGATGTCGCATTTGAACAGACACTAATGACATAATGGTTGATATTTATGGAAGATCTCGGACAAAAAAAGATAAGATCGTCGACTTATATAAATACGCAACTCTTGATCAACTTAGAAATGAACTCGATGATTTATTAAATATCACGAGTGTGGATCAAAATGAAGTCTTCCTTTTTCAAGATAAACAAGGACGATTAAAAACGAGCAACATACAACTACCCGATGTACTTATACGAATTCCAACCGCGGTTACTAATAATATCGTTACTTTTGCTGATCAAGGTAAAATACAGGATTCCAGTAAGTCGGTTAACGACTATGTTAAGAAAACCGGCGACGTATTATCTGATGACATAATAATGTCAGGGAAAAAAATTACTTATCTCGGAAACCCAACCTCGAATAACGACGCAACAACAAAAAAATACGTCGACGATAGCAATAACGATCAAGTGACAGCAATAACAACGATCTACATTGAAATAGCCACAATAAGAACAGATTTTACCGGTCACGTAAATACGTTTCTAAGTTTTCGTAGAAACACAAACAGATCCATTAATGAATTTTTTGGAAGTCCACCAACCGTCGGCATAAAACTTGTTGACATTAATACGAAACTAACTGATATTATTAGTGGAATTCCAGATATTATTCAGAAAACGAGCCTGATTAACATTCCTCACAAACAGATCATCAACATCGTGTACGTCGTCGGATCAGGCTCAGGTACATGGACACAACAAAATAAAACCATCAAACACACCGCGGAGGTCGCTGGTATGTATAGGTTGACTGTGTTTAGCGGTGTAGAATTTAACATACTTACCACATCTCCATTAGCTAATAAATTGTCTAAAACTGTATCTGTAATGTTGGATAAAGATTCTGAAGAAACGTTCACGTTGGAATCGTCGGATAGAAGTTTGTATTCCGTTAATAACTGGTGGTGTCTGGAATTTGTAACTAAATCTTCTTAATTAATTACTTAATTAAATGACAACGTCATTAGATATAATGAATCCAATGACAGAGTCACTCATTGACGTTCAACATCACAGATATAATCAGGCGTGTAAGTGTCAGACTGAACTAAAAATATCATTGACGATTACACGTTGAAAGTAAAAAAATATCGCAGACGCATAGTTGTTGTTGACATAGTCGTTTACTCGGTTTCTGCTGTTGTTGCTGGAACCGGATTATTATTATCAACGTTAACTATGACTGCTCCTGCGTTTTTGACGATTATCGTTTCTACGACAACAACATGTGTAGGTATTATTAGTATTATCGCTAAGAAAATATCTACATGCGCGAGCGATAAATTACACGAGTACATGATGAAATTACACACAGAAACAGCCGCCTATACTAAATTATGCTCGCATCTTTCCTTGTATCTGAGTGATGGCAAAATATCCTATAAGGAGTTCGTAAAGATAATGAAAACCTACGATGAAGCATTCGTGATAGAAAACAAAACATTCTCTAGGGACATTAGCGGAAAGATTGAGAATTAAATAATAAATATAACAATAATGCCAGAGACCTTGACATCGTCAAGGGAATTATTGCAACAAATCGTCACTAATACGACACCATCTAAAACTACTATGATATCGGTAAGTTCAACCAATCCTGAATTTAGCGTTAACTTTCCAACTGCGATTCCAGCAAGTGAAATTGCATTGGCCCAACTCCGCGTTTATAATAGCTGGCCAAATATCAGATCAAAACCATTCGGTGGATTACCAGCAAATAATTCACTGGTATTTGCTAATCAGAATAAACCGGATGGATTACCTGATTGGCAAGTTGTTGGAATTTCAACGGGCAGTTATCAAATAGAGGAGAGTAATGACAAGTTCCAACGCAGAATAAAATCAATCACAGATAAAGAAGCCAATATAGCTATCACTGTTTACGAACCAACACTATCAGCGGTATTTGAAGTAAATTGCCCTGATTACCTCCTAGATATCTATCAGAGTTCGATCAGATCAGTGTTAGGATGGCCTGAAGTCGCACCAGTTTATAATGGAGTTTCAGAACCAACTAAAAATGAGTTTAAAACGAGTGAAGAAAAATTTATTAAAGATCCAGAATATCGAGAAGAATATCCATGGCATTATATAAGATTTAAATTTGATCCAAACAACGATAGATATTACTTTACCGATTTTGACGGTAAAGGGATCCCAAAGATATTTAGATCAGCATATAATGTTATCCAGACGCCAATGTCGCGACCTATAGACATTGTTCATGAAGAATTTTTTAAAGAATATTTTAATACTCTTAAGCCTGAATACGATAAAGCGTTTAATGATTTAAGAAATTTACTTACTTCATTATCACAGCATTATGATCATAATGTCAAGCAGCAAATAATTGAGTCAATAAAACACTTAAATGGTATATTATGCGATTTATACATCGCCAATCGAAGCATTATAAACGTTGCAACTGATCTTAGTACACATGGTTACACAGATCCAAATTCTAAACAGTTATTTCTTATTCATTATAAAAGAAAAGAAAATGATCTACGAACATTTATTATACCAGATCTAAATAACGCTGAAATGAAGAAATCATTCAATGATCTTATTGAAGAATATTATCCGGGAGTAATTGAATCGTGGAGAAAATTAGCTCCACCACCGTCTATACTAAAACATAACAATAACCCGTTCGGTGCCGGGAGACACATAAGTCCGGGCATCGTAGACATAACAACAACAATCGCTGTCAATCTCGTTTGTGATGCTGTGGATGGTAGTTTTCAAATAAATCTTTCAAAGTCTAGTCAGGCCCAACAAGGGTATATATTATCCACGTTTTACCCTAGGGAACCCCCAGGTTATCTGATTCTATCAGAACCTATAAACCCCGTATACTTGCGTGTTCATACTCCGTTATTATCATGAATACACTTCAAACTTAGAGACCAAAAAAATCACATCTTGGACACAAGAAATGAAATTATAAATATAAATCTGTATGTGAGATCGTAATGCGTCAAATGCGTAACAAAAAAGAATATCTTTGGTTTTTGTCCATAGTACCTGATACATAATGGTTGGTCCGGATTCTTTGATATTAAAGTATCAACAAATGAAAGGTTGGTCTGTATTCTTTGATATTAAAGTATATCCACAAATGCATAGTTGGTCCGTAAGTATACTTGTTAATAGTTTGTAGGTTACTAAATATATATATTTTTTTTTACTAAGACAAAATATGCATTAGTTTTCCCAAGGGTTTTGTTTTGCCATTATAACAGTAATAGGCCCCCCCTCGTTACTTTCATTTTCACTTTCATTTTCACTCGTGTTTGCACAATGTTCCCTTAACTGCCTGATCCGAAAGTTAATAACCTTTCTCTGTTCGTATTCATGAGATAATTCTAACTTGATTTTGTCAGTAGCGTTTGAAAGAGGTACAAACAATTTTACCTGATTATCAGTGACTTTTGCCAGTGACTTTAACATTCCATTTTGCATATCCTTTAAAAATTTGTAATCTGACGAAAGATTAAATCTGTTTTGGTTTTTCAGTTGTTGTAACGAGTCAAAGTCACATAGAATCTTTTCAGTATTCAAAATGTCAACATTAATATCGTTATGTTGTAATTTTGTAATAGCAGAAACAATAGCATTTATATTTTCAGTGTTCATTATATAATATATATATATATATATATATATATATATATATATATATATATATATATATATATATATATATATATATATATATATATATATATATATTTAATATAAAAATATGTGTCCTCATACAGAGGACTTTTTGAGATGAAGATGGTTTTATATACAATAATTATTTGGATGTTGTGATTTTGATTGGGACGGCACATTTACATAAACTGATTGTTGTATGAGCATGAATATTTACAGATGGGTATGTGGTTGATTTGTTAATTAAGGGACGGCACATTTATATAAACTGATTGTATGAACATGAATAATTACAGATGGTCATGTGGTTGATTTGTTAATTAAGGGACGGCACATTTATATAAACTGATTGTATTAGCATGAATATTTACAGATGGTCATGTGTGTGGTTGATTTGTTAATTAGGGGCAAGGCGCAGAACCTTTAGTTGATCAGATAACCTAATGAGGTTCTGAATTTTGTTTAGATATTACCCCCAAGACGAAGTTTCTAACTATAAGACGAAATGCTAGAAACTTCAGAGGGCTGTCTGCTGTGTAGGTCTTATTTTGCGACCATTTATTGCCCTCGCAAAGAGATCCTAGATTATTTATATATCGAAAGTCTAGAAACTCAGAAGGCCTAATGGTCTTTGTGACCTGGAACCTCATTATGTTATTTTTAGTTGTGTTTTTGAAATTGACCCCTGTGTGAGTACCCATTAGCAGGTCACAGGGTTAAATTACCTCCTACTGGTCTATTTTTGGACGACACAAGACGTCACAAACACATAACATATAATGATGATATGATGACAATGAAGGCCTTTTCTACTTGTGAACAGAACTAGCACACCCACCCCTAAATATCAAATCCATTGGTGTGAAAACTATCACACAACGTTTTTGACATTGTGGGTGGGTGAAATAATTTCTGTTTACAAATATAGGGGTTCGGCCGGTCCCCCCACTAAATAGATAATTTTTCGTGGGCATAATATCGCCCCCTCCCATAGACAAATTTTTGCCTTTCATAAGATTTGAACCCCAATCGCAATTTTCGCAGTCATTACGTTAAACCTCTCGGCTATCGATACATTATAGAAATATATTGAATTAGTTAATATATAATTAACTAAACAACAGTAGTTTTAAAAACTATAGTGTTTGATTTTTTTTAACAGAAATCACAATTTCTGGCATTTTATTTTTTTAGTTTCCAAACATTATAGATATATTTTTAATTGTGCATAACATAAATTATATACTGTTAAAGTCTTTGTGTTTTACCAGGTCAAAACCGGATGTTCTTAAAATAACTTTACGCACTTAGGAATTTTGGTCTCATACATACAGCAAGTTATAATGCAGAAATCTATCATATTGTTTGAAGCATACTACGCTATGAGAACAGACCTAATTTACACAGCGAGCTTAGAATTTAGTGTATTTATTGTGCACAACGCATCTATTATAGGTTTAGATTGTATTCGTTCTACTACGCATAGCGTGGAACAGACCTAATTAAACAGCGAGCTCAGAATTCAGTGTATTTAATTACGATAAAATACAAATATGTGAAACATGTATAACCGATTCTTTAAACAGAGATTTCTCTGTTCGTATTTTATGTACTGTTTTCTGAGATGTGCCTGTATTCTCTCTCTCTCTCTCTCTCTCTCTCTCTCTCTCTCTCTCTCTCTCTCTCTCTCTCTCTCTCTCTCTCTCTCTCTGTATTATTTAGTGTATGTATTATAAATACACAAACAGGGAGATATTTCTCTCTGTTCGTTTTGTTTTCAAAATTCATTAATTTAACAGAGGAAGCCAGCAGTATAATAGCGTACTACGATAAAATCGATAAAACGGTTCTAATTATACAGCGAGCTTAGATTAGCCAATCACAATTGACTATGCACTGGTGAAATTGTGTTCGTGAAATTTATGTAAAAACAAAGCATGCAGTACGCGGAATTTATATAAACAATAAGTAAAGTATAATTTTATCAGTAGGGAATGAGTTGCCCAATTAACATTGAAAAGACCACTGGTAGGTCTGTAAAACGTTACTATGTTATCACTCATTAGTATATAGTGATTCTCCATCAAAGAATTATGATATATCTGATTATACGTGTGCGAACAAAGATTTTCGTTGAATTGACTATTTTTTGTTGGGTATAATCCCCAGAGATGTTAACGGGAATTAGCATTAGGTTTTAAATTTGTTTGTCAAATACAGGTTCTTTCCAGTTCTTTTGCTCGCATTGTGTAGAATTTTATGAGCGAATTACGATAAAAACCGGAAAAAACTAGTATTTGGTCAACAAATTTAAAACCTAATGCTAATTCCCGTTAGCATCCCTGGCGATTATACCCAACAAAAATAGTAAATTCAGCGAAAAAATGATAAAATCGACTAAAATGCCTGAAAAATAGCGTAAAAAACAATAAATTTTGATAAAAATCGAACAAAATAAAAACTTTATAAAAAATAATTAAATCTGATTAAGTAGAGAGTGTTTCATGATATAGAATATAGTTTATATACCTTTGTGGAATACAATCGTATATTTCTGAATAAACTAAATAATAACAACAACTACAATAACTGAAATGTTTTATGCTTGTCCCAGTCTCGCTTAATTATCTAAGAACCTGAACATGATATTTTGCTCAAATTTAAAGGAATAAGCAGACTTTGTAACCCCTTTGGCAACTGATTTAATTGAGGGTGGTTTAATGTTAAAGTATTTACTAGCGGAATAAATTGACTTGAACATAATTTCTTCTCCATATTCTTTATTCACAGATTTAATAGCTTTTGCAAATCTTGCACCCCCAGTTTTTCCAAACCTACAGTTTTCACTTTGCGTGATAATACTTAAATTTTTAAGTGAGTTGTCAACTTTACTGTTGTTTATGTGGTCCACCACATACCCGTCTTTGATCGGTCCCAAATAACATTCGATGACAAATCTGTGTGATAAATAATTTTTGTTTCCTTTTGTGTTAAACGCAAGATAACCAGCATTGGTCACACTACCTACTGGTTTTTTCAATCTACAATTTATAATAATACCATCACGATTCGCTTCATAATTGGTTATGATTGGATGAGGCACAAACTCATTTTGCTCCATTTATATAGTATATACTATTTGTTTAAATCATTGTTTTGAAAATCTAGCTAGATAATCTTCTTCGCGTTTTATGATAGATTGAGATTTATATTTTTTATCGTAATATCTTTTTAACTCTGTATCTTTTTCCACCGCATTGCGCGCAAAGGTGCGTCTTTCCACGCACACCAGCACCACACAGCATACACGGTTTAGGTCCTAGACTCCCATTTCTAACGCATTGCATGTGATAACTACAGAACTTGTTTACGCAAATTTTGTTACATGGAGATGTATAACCAATCCTAAGCCAGCGGCAATTGTGATTTGATTGAATCATATATAAATGATTGATACTTCAATTTAGATACATATTTGCCTTAATTATAATTTGCAGGAATTATCCGCAATTGAGCCTGCAGCAGCTATACTTGATCTTGACAGACTACACAAATTTAGTTTCTCAATGCATGATGTAGCTTTAACGAATGCGGATATAACTAAATGCATTAGTGAAGCCAAGAAGGAGTTCCGCCACGATGGTGCGGTTCATGTGTAGTGCACATTCAGGGTTGGAAATAATATCTATCTTATGAATGACAAACGAGGGAGAGAGATCATTGTCTATCTCGATGTTCGGAAATATATTATTTTAGTAAAATGTATTGTAAATATAGAGGATGATATCTGGATCATCCGAGACAAACGCGAATCAATCCAAAAGTCAGGGAATAATATTATCCTCGGTGCAAATTCCAAACCAGGAATACTGACTAGAATAGACAAGCCGTATTATGAGCGATCTTATCCAGTAACTACTGTTGTCTACGCGCTCTATCCATTACATGATAAAGCTGACGTTAAGGATCTCAAGAAAATGAAACTGTCATCCTTGACTAGAATAAACTGTGTGGCTCAGAGAGTTATAGAACAATTCACAAACGCGATACGGGGAAACGGTTTAACAGATTTAAGGCGTAAAAAAATAAATATGTGGGCTGAAAAAGTTAAAGATAATGGAGCATCTATCAGCGACGTTGCTGAGCTAGAAAAGTTATTAAGATTTCCAATAACATTGAAGACGTTGACAGGAGAGAGTTTACACAAAACAAAATATAAATCTAGAGGAGCTCCTATAAATATTATTGATCATAACGCGCATGCATGGACTGATGCTGTAACTGTATTTCCACGAGAAAGAATGGTTAAATTTTACCAAGATGACGTATTCGATGCCATAGGTGATATTAGCATACGTGACCCTGTTTCTGTGTGGTTGCTTCAGAGTTCTGAATGTGATCATTATGATCAGTTTGTACGGTCTAACGGTGATATTTATCGTACAGAATCTCTTTATAAAGAAATGGAAAACCTTGCACTGAAATATACTTCTGACGATGTCAAAGTTAGACAATTACTAAGTAATTGTTTTACCGTACCATCGGTTGCTGCTCATTTCGCTCAGGAGAAAAACTCGTGGAAACCGACACGATTAGAATTTCTTGAAGATGTCGTGAAAAGTTGTATAGAATACGGACACGGTGGATTGTGGAATACTACATATAATTAAAAAGACGTTATCTCAGTTGATATGGTAGCGTGCTATCCTGGAAGTTTTCTTGGATATGGAGAGTGTTCTAAATACTTTAATAGATTTGGACATCCTACACATGACATGACCAGAGTTGCGATAAATGGACCCTTACCAGATTTTGATTTAACAGGATTTGCTCATGCAGAATCATTCGAGCTTAGAGAAGATCTCCATATGATTGTTTATGCGTGGTTTGGAAAACACTTTTCAGAAAAATGTTGGGCTCCAATAGTTCTGCTAAGATATATGATCGATGTTGGAATTTTAGTATCGTTAAAAGTATCTGAAGCTATTATATCATATCGCGTGCAAAAGCAAGTTTGGTTGCCAGAACCTGCTAAACACGATGAGAAACTTGCAAAAGATCTCGGTAGAAAAATAATCGGTAAGTTTACACAAGGAGGATCACATGATCATAAACGAACTTGTACAAGATTGATCATGGACGATGCTGAACTCGATTTCATAATCGCTGATACGATGGAGAAAGACACATTTATAAGTCGATGTAATGCTTATTTATCAGACAAAAGAAAATTAGGTACCATTATGAGCTATACTGATGGCGAGTCAACGCAGTTTACTCATCTAAGATCCTCGATGCTAGCTTATGTTTCGATAAATCTATTATCGATGATAAACAGATTTCCTCGTTACTCTGTTAGAGTCGCGACAGATTCATTTATGTACACAAACAAATATAAAGATTCATTAAATCTCGGTAATGTTGAATGGGGAACTTGGAGGATAAAACAAGAAAATATACTTAGTTATTGTGAATCTGCCGATGTTGAAATTGAGGAAACATATTACAGAAATAATCAAGTATCAAAATCATCTGCGTCATCCGTCTATGATCCTGTATCTAGACATAAGACTGTTTATCTTAATGGGTGTGGAGGTTCAGGTAAAACAACACGCGCGATTAACTTATTCATGAGTTTAGATATGATTGTCTTAACACCAACGCACAAACCGCCAGGGAAATAAAGCAACGAAATGTAAAGTCGTGTACATATCATAGTTTCTTTAGATGGTGCGGAGATACATGGACCCCATCACGAATGGGTGAAAAATATATACCTAAAATTATCATATGGGACGAGATATGCACGGTGCCTCTGGAAGTATTACAAATATTTCTTGATTGGTTGTTACTAAAGAAAACTGCTGTAATTATGTGTGGTGATCATGGTCAACCACCACCCTTTGTTGGGCAGTCTCCACATGAGTGGCTAAAGAACAATGTAGATTATTACGAAGAAATATTTGATGATCATATAGCCGTTGATGAGTCGCTGAAAGAATTTAAAAGATTAATACGACTACAACCAGATAAAATACAGTGTGAACTAATGCGTGAGATAATTCCAGAAGCATCTATGAATGATTTTTGGACCCTATGGAAACCTGCTGATTTGATAGTTGCCAGTAGAAAAATAGTTCCTGACGAATTACAAAAGAAATTATATGCATTACACAAGGAAAAATTCCCAAAGTTACCTGTACCGTTGTGTTATCGCCCTGCAGATACTAGACAACAAAATGTTGATGTTAAGATTCCTAGTGCAGATACTGTCCGAATACAAAATCTTGTGTTAAATGATGTTGTCACTGTCGCTGTTGATGTTGTCGAGAGCGCGTTAGACATGGATAAATCGCCATGGACGTTAGGGTACGCTATAACGATTCATTCGTCGCAGGGATTAACTATCACTGATACTAAAGTCTGGATAGTCGATGATCGTATTGAGTGGTCAAATTTAATTTATCTCGCAGTATCTCGAGTTAGAAGACTATCACAACTAAAACGGGTTATTATGGATTGCGTAATAACCGAAGAAATCACTAATAATGTCGATATCAATAAAAAAAATTATGCATCTATAATCAGTGTGACAAAAAAATAATCGCGAGTTTGATATAGATGTGGATATCATTGTGATGTTAAAACAACAACAAAATAATCATTGCGCAAATTGCAACGCAATGATGTTGTGGCAGTATTCGAGCAATAACCCAAGACAATTTACCATTGATAGAATTAATAGTAGTCTTGAAAGTAAATTAAACGCGCGAAAATGTAATGCTGACCTGTTTGGAGTGTAATCGACGTCGAGGATCTGCAAGTTTATAAAAGTGTACTCGGTGGTAATTGAGTATCCTCAGGAATTATTTGTAATTGTTCACGTACAAATCCACGTTGAGGAGCAGTTGAATATAATCTGTAGATTGCAGGTCTACCTGTGGACCTTACCACGCTGGATATTTTGTGTGTGGTTACACTCCAAATAGGATCAATTGCCCTTTTTCTACCTCCTTCGAGTTCGCCAGGTTCGTATAAATATCTAACCGTAACATTGCCTAGTACTGGTTGAGAAATAGATTTACGTTTTATCGGTATATATTTTTTGTGATCACATCAGACGGTTTCATAGAAGTTGCACGAGTAACTTCCTTATTCAGCGCAGCTATCACATTCGGTAACCTCGCAACCCATTCACGAGATCTTGTATCTGTGGATATTTCCTTTGCATATTGATACACGAATAACCGTTCAGCAAGTGTTCGATTAAATCGTTCAACGATTGCCTGATCACGATGAATCTCCGTGTGTCCTTGTCTGATTTTAACGTTGTGTTTGTTCATCAGCGAAGATACTGCACCAAGAAATTCTTTGCCAGGATCAACCTGTAGTAGTTTTGGCCATTGTAATGGTCCTCGCTGATAAATTTGTTTAAACGCAGATACAACTTCAGATGCTATCTTTGTTGATAGCAGCTCCGCTTCTTTATATCTTCTCGCAATGTCAACGACGGTTAAAGCGTATCTGTATGTGTGTTGATGTCTATCTGCTTTAATGGTATCGTGTGGTAAAAACAAGATATCCGCTTGATGAACTTCATTAGGAACGTTGACATCGAAATGTGCGTATTGAATTTTTTTAGGTGGATTTAGAAAGATTTGCCATATTGCCTGTCGTGCTAACCACGTTTCAGCAGCATCACGTGAAACTTTTGCTGAAGCGGCAAGTTTGCTAATCGCTGCCTTACCTCGCCAATATCCTTTCGGGGAATAATAAATAGATTCCATAATAATAATCAGTTGATTAATTACAAGCTCCTATCATTATTTTACCTTTCATAGCAGATTTTATCAGAAAACTAGCTAGAGATTCTCTGAGAAATTTATTAGGTGTAGAATTTAATGCGTGAATCAACTTTATATCTGCGAGATGCCGTTGTTTCAATCAGGATTTTTATACGATACATCATGAGTGTGACACGCTTGATCTATCTTATTTACTGGATACTCTCCAGGTTTTGGTCGATCTTGGTTATCGAGTCTGATATCGAGACGAGTTCCAGGACCACAATAATTATATCCGGAAGGTGTTTCTCACCAGGATATTTTGCCCATAGAGTTCCTGGCAATCTCCCTAATGAAGCGGCTATGTCACCACCACGCACTATTTGCGACGCGGAAACAAATTTATATTTTTGTACCACATTTTGCACACTTGCCTGTGAGTGCGTGTCTCTTATTTTTTTGTTATCGTTGTCAATCCAACTGTGGGTGTTGTCGCTCTACATCGAACACAATATAAACTCATATAATTATTATATGGATATAATTGACTTTTCTGCGACACGAAAATAAGAGCCAGTAAGGCACCATCCAGCGTTACCAAATTCTATCAGAATGAATATAATAGATCCTTCTGGATCTGGTAAGACGCAATTATTGCTTAATCTGATAATGCGATGGCTCAAGTGGAATAAGTTGTATATAATAGCGCCATCTGTAGATAATCAACGATGCTACGAAGTACTTAAAGATTTTAATTAAAATGCGAAATTACTGGACAAAAATGATATCATTGATTTTATTACCGATATTGATGAAGCTCCATCCGTAGATGACTTAGATGGATTCATCAATAACCTTGTAGTGTACGATGATGTAACGCTGGACAAACAATCCAATCCAGCTAGAATATTTTCTCGAGGAATACATAAAAATACTGACGTGATTGATGTTACTCAGAGATATACTCAGATACCTAAGGTGATCAGAGATAACTGTAATATTTTGGTTGTGTTTAATGGCGTAGATAATTATACTTTGCAAAATATTTATTATACTTGGTGTTCACGGGACATGAATATGATTAAATTTAAAAATTTCTTTTCTGAAGCACAAGCTGTTACTTTTGGATTATAACGATAAATTTAAATGATCCTAGAGCAAGATATCGTGTAGGTTTAGATAAAATCTTTGGTTAATTCATAGCAGCAGAGAGGCTGAAGGACATACTTGTAGTGACCACATCGTGAATAAATCGAGCAAAAAATCTGGTCAATTAAAGAAAGTTTTACTATTTAGGCAAAAACGTTTTTCTCAGCCTTCGTAGGAACCCTTAATTTTCAAAAATAAGGTCTCAGGCAAATTTGTCTGTTCAGCCTCTCTGCTGCTATCTTGCTTCTCATGGTACATGGGGAGAATTTTTAATTGTTTAAATCTATTTATAGCTATAGCTTTTTGTTATAGACTGAAGACTTAAGTTTGGTAAGTCTAATCTTCCTTTATCTTGTGGTCTGCATATGTGATTCGTTTTGACATAGTGTATTTTATTGTTCCAAATAAAGCTAAATATTTGTCTTTCAATATTATGAATCATGGCTTCTGTGAGATGAATTGTGCTCATTATGTAATTCAGTTGACTATATATATATATATATATATATATATATATATATATATATATATATATATATATATATATATATATATATATATATGAAACGAAGTGTAACTTAAGAGAATTACTAAACACAAACATGATATACTGACATGTTTCAGAATCAGGTAAGGTATAAATTTTGAAATCAATTTGATATAAATATTAAGCCCATAACGAAATACAACACCATTTTAAAGGATATATATATATATACATATAAATATATATATAAATATATACATATATATATATATATATAGATATATATATAGATATATATATATATATATAAATAAATATATATATATATATATATATATATATATATATATATATATATATATATATATATATATATATATATATATATATATAAATACACACGTATTAGATCAAAAGAAAAATTAGAATCCTGATAATACATATATTTATTTGTCTTGTATTTGTGGAGAAAACTTTAAAATTCTAGTTATTTAGGAGTATAAACTGATTTGTAGTTTCATTTCACCGCCAGTCAAGAAAACAGTGTCAACAAAAGCACTACATTATTGAACTTTGCATGATATACACCACGAGATTATTGGCATGTTATATACAGACATTGCTTCTTAGATTGACTAAATTTGCAGACGGGAAGCATCTTGATCAATACTTCAACCTTATTGCAAAGAAGTATCTTGTTGACCTATTTTTCATGTATCTTTTATAGATTTTGTGCCTTAAATGTATTTCGCGAGTACTGTTCTTTTCAGAATTACAAATCTTGATAACTTGACTGAGGTCTCTTAGTACTAAACTTTATAGCTATAGATCTCTATGATCTACTTATCATGCTTTATTAACACAATTAATAATATGTACCTGGCTCATGACGACATAGTTATATGCGTGCTATATACATAATAGCGTTTACAGAAATGCCTTATGAAAGTGCAATTGAAAGTTGGAACGAATAATAACTATTCGATGGTAAACAATTCCATATTTATGACTGGATATATATATATATATATATATATATATATATATATATATATATATATATATATATATATATATATATATATATATGTTGTTGCTTTCAGTAGGTAAAATATATTTGTACGTTCATTTCAGCTGCAGCGCATGGTTGCTTACAGTTAAATTGAACAAATTGAGACAAATAAGCTGAGTGGAACGCTTCATTATTTCCACTCTTCCAAACCAATAGAAATTTGAGTTGCTAATGGCCTGTTACGAATTAAGAATCAATCACGACTTCATTTCGAAAAAAGGAAAGGAAAATGGTTTGCAATCAGTGTGTCGCATATTGGTGTTATGATATTAAGATTGCAATATACGTTCCTTTTTACACTTTTTACACTCAGTTGGCCATCGCTGAATGATACAGCTTTCTGAAACATACTTTAATACGTTTAGCTGTTGGAAGTGAAATCTCTAATGTCTTTATGAGCTGGCGTTTCGATCGGTACATCAAAATTTTTTAATATTCATATACCTCAAACTTATATGTGGACGCATCTTTAAAAAAATCTATTAAAAGAAAGACTCACTCTCTAAACAAATTAATTACGATTGTTTTTATTTTCTAAAGAAGGCAGTTTTAAAAAAAGCATGAATTTTGCGACGGCCTGCTCACGCCTTTCTTCCAGTTTGCAAAATACGAATTCATCGAAACGTATTATGCAGGTACGCAATAAATATTTCACAATAACATACATTTGATATGAATATCTTTCTCGCATAAATTTATAAATATACATTATAGAGGCGGCGTACATCAATAAACGATATTTCCTTGTCAGTTTACATGAACCTGCATTAACCGTAAATTTATTGACAAAAGTACGTTGGCCAAACGCGTAGGTTGTGATTCCATTGGGGAATATCTATCGCTTGATATCGTGAGACAGTTTACCTTGGTACATCGGTAAACAGCGAAGTATAATAATAATAATAATAATAATAATAATAATAATAATAATAATAATAATAATAATAATAATAATAATAATAATAATAATAATAATAATAATAATAATAATAATAATAATAATAATAATAAAAATAATAATAATAATAAAAACAATAATAAAAATAATAATAATAATAAAAACTTTTGTCCAACAAAGTTGTAGTTTTGCTTAGTTTCGGGTAACGCCTATGTTTCATTCCATCACAATTTTGAAACATGAATCCGACTGAAGAATACTATCAAAAGGAATATAATTTTTAATGTGAATCTTTTGCGTTTAATTTAGAAATGAAAACTTATGTCAATGCTGATCAAATTGTGAATGTAATTTCTGCCTTAACTTAATTTAGTCATTAGCATAATCACGATGATTTTATTCCACGTATTTAAAACTCATATTTCAACTGATTAAGCTTGATTATTGGTTGAAAAAGAATACCCACATGCCTGATTGTACAAATATATAAAAATCCCTGTGGATAGTGTATGCTTAATCTATACATTTAACATTTCTTCGTTCATAGCTAATGACGCCAGTTGCATCAGAATAAATGAACATGTATTCCCATGTGTGAATAAATATATTGTAAACCCACCCAACCTAGCTCATATGATCTCACTTCTACCTTGCTAAAATGTGATCTAAATATATTCTTTATAAGTATATTCGTGTTGATCAACCCACCTGTACCTTGATATTTATTAACATTCCTCTATCAAGAGATTTTCAACCTGTCTATACCATTAAGTTTATTAACCAGTTTGTACTTATGTATTGATGCATCCACCCCACCCCCGTACCTTGATGATTTTATAGCCATTTATATTGTAAATAAAAGTCGCTTTGAAAGAAAAGAGAACCAACATATATTTTCATGCTCTATTAGTAAATCACCGTCCGCTTAAACCTCTATCAGCGTAAAGCGGTTTTATGCAGACTTGATGTCTTTCTATCACTTATCCGGGTTCGACCATTTCACAAGGTCATTTATGCAATCGTGGTGAGATCTCTATCATTAATTTAGTTTTACTGGTAGGTGCGAAAGTAGTATGGCAATGGAGTTTTGGATTATTATATCCTAGATATACCAACGATTTCTACACTACTATTGCCCCGATCGTCATACCTGAGTACATGCGCTTTGGAGTATTACAATGTCATTTTGATGCCATGGCAAAAGATTGACTAGCTTAAAACTATGTAGTTGTTATCAATTTGTTTGGAAATACAGTTATTAATTTTCAAAAACACAGTCATTACACGCTATTGTCTCAAATGCTGCGGAAACAGCCTCACCGTCAATCTCTGCTACTGGCGTGAAAGGCAATTCCATCTCTGGGTATAAAGTGTTCATTGTTGTAGCAGTTTAAACAATTATCCGTTTTTGCTTGTGCAACTGCTATATAGTCATAGAAAAAATATTCCTGCGGAATATTCAAATCTCCAGCTATTGTGCGTTCTGGGGATAAGACACCATATTCACTTAAAACCGTACTTTGGTTTGTGTCTGAAAACTAATGTGCCCGTCTTCGCCAGAGAACATGTGCACGGACAAGTGCGTCCTTTTTAATTAGCAGTCGAGATTTTCCTCTTCTTAGCCGTGTCACATTTGGCGTGATATAATTAAGTGGAGTTGCAACCGGGATGGGTTTGTCGAAGAATTTTACTATAAATAAATCCAAATCGTTTCCATTTCTGGCTTTTGCAGTCAACATCCGGGTGCTATATAAATGATCCCAAGCTGGCGTTGAGTCTGTATCGCCACAACATGGTGTTTCCAACTGTTGATACTATTTGGCTCTTACCTATAATATATTTCAATATATACGATGTTTGATGACAGACAGCAGAAGGATTCGTAACTAACGTGTGGGGTTCTTTGTTAACTACACAAAACAGCAATGTCAAGCCAAAGAAGACGATTGCTTGAGACTTTCCATACTTCACGACAACTTTAAGTCCCCCGTTTTCGAGTTTAGCAGTCCGGAAGAACGGATACCTTCCAAGGTCATGGATAAGATTCAACACGGTGTTATTGGTAGACTACCTTCTCAGCATCAAGCGCAGCATTATTCAAATTAATAACACTAAAGACCAGATGTTCTTAGCACGTGCCATCGTGATAGGGTGAACGTATGCCTACAAGAACAAAACGTCAGAATGGAAAAGAGACTGGAAAGCTATACGACAATCGGACAGAGTCAAATAACGAAGAGAATCCGAACTTCTGTTACAGCAAGCGGAGATATTCAAAGCCACACCCTGCAGGATTCTTGAAATACAAAATTGCAAGACGTTTTGGTTGCACGCTACACATTAAAAGTGCAACCAAGAAAAATGCGGACCTCTTCTTGCAAGGCTACGATTTCAAAGACGGAAAAAAAACATTTTCGTCTATTATCACGATAAACATTTCGATTTCATTACCGGTATCACTGCATTCCTGTCATAAAAGTTATTACTGAGAGAAATATGACTATGGCTATAACGGCCGAGGGCATCACAAACATTGTGGATAAAAATGTGAGGGGCTGTTTGACCTCTAAACTCTGTCTGGAGGAAGAACAAGAACGAGTGAATTGCCCATCTTGACATACACTTTCGTCATTCCGACCTTTTAGAAACAGTATTTGAAGACGCAAGGTTCAAAGGAGAAATGTGTTTGTCACCCCATAAGATTGCGCCCGACTTGTGGACAAGGCAAAAATGTCAAAATTGCCAAGGCGCACGTCTGTTCAGGAAATGAACGATGTCACATTAGTAGCCAAATCGTGGACATGGAACATAAATGCTCCATTCAAAAATACCATTCCAAACATGAAGAGGAAGGATGTGACCAAAAGAAAGGCAATTTCGTCTTTTTGGAGACCAGCATTCAAATTCCTAATTTCTGCTTGGCTGGCCGAGCGTGTGACAAGTGCATCCAAGAGCTTATCTTGACTCACTGCCCTCACTGTAGCAATACTCCTGGTGGATGTGAAAATATATCCCGGGGACCAAACACGCTGACCGATTTTGCCAAATGTATCTTAGACTCCACTGACGAGACGTGGAATCAAGAGGACATCGAACATTACGGAGACTGTCTTTGCTATCCCACGGTGATGTCTCACAATTTCTCTGGATACGATGGACGGTTTCTTTTGAAATACTATACTGAACTAGTGGGTTAAATGCAATTTGAAGTTTCGATGAGTTATTTGGCCATGCCTTTGAGTCAAATACCTACAACGTTTGGAATGACATAAATTTCGAAAGGCTATTTTCGCACTTTTTCAATAACGAAACCAATCAACACCCCGTTCTACCCCACGTGATTGACGCTCTCTACTACGACCCCGATAACATACATATCGAACGACGAGAAGCTTCATATACTTCGTACCACACTCACGTCTTAGACCCGTTTCGACTTTCAGAAAGAAATGTTAAAATATTGTTTTTCCGACGTGGACATTTCAAGACGTAGCTGTGGAAAATTTCGAGAACTTTTCATAGAGCACGGGGAATGGATCTATCCTTTGAAAAAGACTGCATCATTGCCAAAGCGTGTTCCTTAGTGCACCGTCAACTATTCATACCAGGAAAAAACTTAGCTGACATAAGTCCCCAAACAGCTAACTTTGCCAAAGCCGAACGCTGGCTACATAACATGTTTGACAAGGAAGACAAATGGATCCTACACGCTCGCACCGGAGGAGGTGAAAAGACCATTATAAGGTATTTAGTGGATGGCTGGGCCTTAGGAAAAGCCAAGATTGTGTACAAGTTTAACGGTTCCTTTTTTACGGATATACCTTCAACTTAACACTACAGATCAGTTTTTACAACGGATCATTAATGACTTGTACCAGGCCATCTGTAAGCGGAGATCACAGTTAGATGAGCAAGGATGCCAATTGTTAGAAATGTGGGAACACGAGTACGATAACCATTAGAAAACCGATTATGAGTTTAAGCCCATTGTGGAAAGTTACAAGCTGGTGGACTCTCAAAACCCGAAGGACAATTTGTACGGATGCTACCTATTTGCTTTACAAAGCCTACGAGGAGAAAGGAGAAGAATTCAAATACTTGGCCGTGTATTCACTGTATCAGTACGTGAGTAAATATTGTCACTTATCCGCAGGACACTCGCAATTGCTTACGAAACACATATACATGGACAACAGTCGACAATACGAAGGATTGATCAAATGGCAAGTCTAGCCTCTCACGAACCTGTACCATCCAGTTTTAATTTACCATTGCCAAGGAGAGCCGGGAAGTACGCGTCTTGACGGGAACGTGAATCATCTTGGAATTTTTCAAAGCTCTGGACCTGGGATACCAACTATCCGAAGTGTACGATATTTACCACTTTCCCAAGACCCCAAGACAGAAAATACTACAAGGTCGACGAGACTTCAACAGGCGTTTTCGCAGACTACATGAATGCGTGATCCAAACTGAAACAGAAAGCCAGTGACTATCCTTCCTGGTGGAGACTTCCGAAGGCCACAATAAATTCAAAGATAAATAATAAGAGTAAAAAAGCATCACTTTAGTCCACGTAGAGAAAAACAAAGGAAGACGACCGTTTGCAAAACTGATGTTAAATTGTTTGTTGGTCAGGTTCGCACAACGACCGTGTTTTCCCAAGTCGGAATATTTGACAGAACCTTCCCGCTACGTCCAGATGATTCACGACAAAAGAAAATACATGAAACACGTGGACTAGATTTTAGTCAATGACGTAGAAGAACTGAACTTTGCAGAAGCCGATAGTGTGATGTATTTTTACACGGATATTTGCATTTACATCGCTCGTCTGTGTCAACATCACCGTAAAATTGAAGGACACCTTTGATGAGCCTGAACGGACGAGCATCCCAAAGACAATATTCTATGTTATGCAAGTGGCGGTCCCAAACGTTACGGCCACGAATACCTAATCCCACAAGGAGACGTGCGCAGCGAGTGGAAAGTGAATGAATTAAATCTCAATTATCGCACTAGTCGACTGGTGAACTTTGTGGTATTGGAAGAAGCATTGCAGTGTGGTGGACAGGATGGAAATTTGAAAGTAACCACCCACGAACCGCACAAGATTGGTCGTTTACTCACACACCAAATGGTTAGCAGGCATTTGGAAAATGTGTATCAAATCGTGTAGAAAAATCGACTACCGCTTCCCAAACACTTTACTTTACATTACGGTCAGAGGGACAACGTCTAAGAAAGATATTTCATTATAATTAACAACTTCAAGCGAGAAATATGAATCCTTTTAAAACAGCAAACATCAAGGGTAAGAGTCGTGTCCAAGAAGAAAGTCGAGTACTTTGCTATTGCCTTGAAATGGCAGGGATATCCCACGCTATGACCTCAGCGATTTAGACCAACATCACGAACATTTTGCTATGACTATACATTCCTTGGAAAGTGATGTTGTGCGTGTCAAAATTGACGAATGCAAAAGCGATGTTACACGTTATTATTCACGTTTTAACTTTACAGATTTTCATGGTGAATGACATTATTATGAAACCATGTGGCTAACACCCTACGGATGTCGTCTAGAACTGATCAAACTCCTACATATATCCCCGTATCTTCATCGAAAGACGAATATTCCTTTCCGTTTGCGCGTGCCTGCATGCTGAAACTTTGAAAGTCAATTACAACTTTCCGACCTAAACATCAAGGAGGACCTCTCCCCGAAGAATTAGCTGAGAGTTGGGTTATCTACTTGGACGAAGGGGATAAAGTCAAATACTTTAGTTGCATTGTGTCACTTCACGAGTTGAAACAGAAAGATTCCGCCTACCTGGATCATGCTCGATGGTCTCCAGATTGTCACTATCTACCTTTGGTGGAATCTCATCATTGTAGTGGCATACCATGTTCTTTAAGACAACAGCATGGCTAGGATTTAAACGTTGGACAACTCCTAGATAAGTATTTAAACCCCAATTAAAATAATATTCAAAGATTAACAAACGAATTCCAATAGGAGATCTACCAGGACATTTGGCAGAGACCCGTCAGAGCAAAACCTAAACATGTGACTGAGAAACGTATATGTCGAGAAATTCACACAAAAATAAGTCAATAAACAAGTCTGATTTCTTTGGATCAAGTGTGCTTTCTTCCAAGTATTCCGCAGTAGACTATTTACGTTAAATGATTTGTATGATACTCTTGACCCTTTATTGAATTGGCAGCGGCCAAAAATGATTCCGTTACTTTCCCTCTAGGAGAAGTGTTTGACTGACACGGTCATGTATACCTTTACAAGAGAACATTCATGGTTTGCCTGTGCAGTTGAGGAAACGCAATTTCCGATTGTTGGTGAAAATGCAAGTGGAACGCAAAGAACAGTAACATCTGTAACCTCACCGGTGTTGGAATAAATGGCAACTTAATGATATAGGAGGACTGATCCATTTCAAAGAGTTCCATTCGTCCGACGTTGATGAATCGCTTGAAATTCATAAAGTTTTGAATGCCACTCATTCAACTTACAAGGTGATTTTCTAATACACCGAATTTCAACGGCTGAGTTAGAGAGAATAACAACAAATCTGTACAAGAACTATTCTTCTTAGTTCAAGAGGAAACGTTTGTGCGACGTGTGTTATGTGACTTAGTGACTAACCATTTTTGTTGCGGGTACTCAAATTAAACCCATGGTGCTCAAAAAGTACACATTACCTCTCAACAAAGTGGTTATAAAAACGGACTACTACGTCAAGAACGTTATCAAACGAGATGCAACAGATTCCGTGGAAGGAAATCAATGACAATATTCAAACTGTGGAGGATTAGGAACGAATTTTAAGAGAACTGTCCATTGAATTGGGATCGCCTTGTAATATGTGTCTTAGTGACATCCTTACTTCGGTTTCGTTTACCAGTCGATTCCTTGTGGACTCTTTGCGAGCAATACATACCACCAAAAACATGAACGTGATCCCTTTAAATGTACAGGTGAGACTCGTTCTGCTCAAACCTTTGCGCTTTAATCTTGATACTTCTCAACATCTACTGGAAAACAAAATTTATCAACTTTTAAGCAATGTGAATATGTGTACGACGACGTGTGTGTGTGTAGCTTGTGACTTATATCCTCACTAAAAAGACTGGAGTATTTGGGGATTTGAGCCTTGGACAAAAGAAGTGGCACACTATGACCAAGATTTGCAATCCTAATAAAATTATAACGTTCAGTGAAAAAATGTAACTTTAAACCAGTGTTAGTGACAGTACAAGAAGAAGAAGAAGAAAAAAAAGAAAAAGAAGTGACAGAGAAGAAAACATTTTTTTTTCAAAACAAGACCGTTAACGACATCCACCAAAAGGCCATTCTGGGAGGACTCTTGTGTGAATGTGCCAAGGACTGTAGAGATTCTATGTACATTACACACTACCCATACGATTTCAGCTCTTTATCACCACAAATGTTGTACAGAGGCTTTTTTATATTCCACCATTATTACTTTGATGTGTCTTTTATTCATGCATTTAACCATTTGGCCTTTATGTTTTTCTTTTTGTTTCGTGTTGTTCACAATTAGAGAGGACAATCAACGTGTCCTAAAAAAAGTATAAAAATATTGTCGTCTCAGTGTCATCGAACGTAAACATCATTTGATCGATCACCCATCTCCCATGAATCGTGTGGTGTTACAAAGAGTGGCAATAGATATACTGTCGTCTGCGAGAAAGTCAAGGCGATTCCATCGTTTTGTGGAAGGCATTTCTAGCAAGGACGACGGGATCGTTCCTGACCCTAGTCGAACTCATTTGATAGTTTCTGACAACAAGTTATGAGAAGACGGAGAAGAAATTAAACTGTAGTTTACGCGCAAAAGCAATCATCGTAATGAAAGTCTCATTTACACCACCAAAATTTATTGCATCAAAGTAAAGCCCATCTTGCCATCAGTTGCAATACTTATTACGTGGTCTTGTTTAAAAGCCCCAGAGGTAAATTGCTAGTACAAGTCTTAGCCAAACGGTTACGAGCGCATTAGCTGACCCCTACTTACAACGATGCTTCAAACCCCAAACGCTTATTTACTTACCACTCCCTATTGGTGGCTATTTCGTATCGATTTCGTATTTTGTTATTTCGTATCAATCTGGTTCACCACTGTTGCCAAGATTGAATGCCTGTCGTGCACAAGTCCCCGTCGTCGACCTAATCACAACGACAATAGAAAGGCTATAAAAACTTAGGTCACTTTGGTTCTGTCTCACAGATCATCAATTAACTTCTCTACAGTTATCAGCTTCCCATAAAATTTATTCGTTACTTGCATCAGTTCCGTAAAACATCCACAAATACGTGCTCATGTCTTAGAAGCTAGTGTCAAAGAAGACTTAGGATAGTTTATGGTGACTGAACGTCAATTATTGCAAGGTGTCGTTCAGATTTAACATCAATCCAAACTTTTTTGTGACAGAAATAAAGTAGTCAAAATCCAAGAGAACACGTGATTGTTACATAGTTTACTGGATTTGTCCATGCAAGAAATCTCCCGATTTATTCCGTTGCAAACTCCTGATACGACATAAAGACAATCAGTGGCGACGTATTCCAGTATAAAAAGGACCTGAGGAAAACAATACGGATCATTGTTTTATGCGCTGCTGAACGCTCAAGGATGTCCCCTCCAAGAAGTGCACACCGTTACAATCGTGTTCCTTATTCGGTCCAAAAGGGAAAGGAAAACGAGAAAGTCACGGCATGCTAAAAAGCGAATAGCCAAACAGATGTTACCCCGAAAAAAGACATATCTCTTTTACCTCCAAAGGAAAGGAAAGGAATGCCACTTAGTTTAGCCAAATATTGGGGAATGTTGTCCATCCTGTCAAAGGCTGAAAAGAACTCATTGAAATTCCTTCCAAGGACGTCATCGTTACCATTTGCTAATGCTATCTGAATGTCTTGAAAAGCACAACACCTTTGTCAAAACATCAGAAAGAATGCTTAGCCAAACATCGACACCTTCTTCGACAAATGGTCCAAAAGCAACACGGATGAATTTACCCTTTCTGCCCATATTGCTGAAAGGAGTAATAGGAACAACAGAAGGATCCTTTCTAAAAGGAATATTGGGAAACATAATAGGAAAATGAAGATAAATAGGTTCGAGAAGATTAGAGGACCTTTGGAGTTAAACGAAATCAGACGTGATCCTTGAAGTCTGATGGAAGGACGAAAACATCGCCTTAGAAACGATGGATTGAATAACATTGTTGGCATGAACAAAGAACCCCTCATTTACCTTTCAATACTCATGTGACCGAAATGTCACAGCTACAATACAATTGCAATTGTGGACGGATCTCAGCGATTTGTCAAAAACGGAAAAATATCAGTTGTAAAGACTATTATTGCAACGGCTAAAACTCATTCTACAGAAATATTTAGAAGAAACAGCTCAAAGATTTTAAGACTGATGAAAAGCTTATCAGCACCCCCGCCAGCGGTCAACACAGATGCAATCCCACGGATGCATGAGGAAAAAGAGGCACGTCTTTCGATTACATTCAGCAGCTCCCATCCCTTTTGGCAAAACCAAACGCATTTTTGACAAAGGTATCTTACCTAAATGGATCACCGAATTGTTTCGTGTCACCGATACGAGTGCGTGGTCGTTATAAACATATCTATAAATTGGAAGACATGAACGTGCAAGTGTTAAATTTAACGTCTTATTTGCGTGAATTACGTGTGACCAAACATGAAGACGACGTGTAGGAGATCGAAAGCATTCTCGATCGCAAATAGGGAAAACTGCATGTCAAAGAGGTCAAAGTACATTTTAATGGATATCCTCGCAGTTTCGCAAATCACCGACTATGAAATGACAATCATGCACTACAACACAATCTCAGATACTGCATTGATCATTCATTCCCTCACTTCTTCTCTGCAAGATCTAAAAAAGCAACCCTTGTGGATGTGGCGTGGAGAACACGTGCCTAAGGTGCAAATCGTCTTTTTCTGCCAAATCTTTTTGGTGTTTTGTGTCATCGGTGCTTATTTTGGCAATTTGAGTTTGGAACAAGGAGACATGATTGTGGACCATTTTATTCAGCAGTTGCATTGGTTATCTTTTTAACAATCCGTCTCTGAAATAATCCCCTAATGCACACAACAGCGGGAGTCTTGTGTCCAACGTTAGTACTGCTTCCAATAGTCAGAATAACCGTCCTCTTTTAAACACACATCTGACTTCCGGTGACTCATCGGACACTAGAAATGTTGAATTATGAACAACCAATTTCACTTAAATGTATCCAGTGAGTTCCATTGGAGGTGTTTTCCTTTAACACTTTATGCTTTTTCATGGCCCGATTACCTCACGACATCTAATTGGATCACGTAGCCCATTGGGAAGTGGCTTTAGTGGAAATGATTCACCCTAAACAAATCAAAAACATCGTCGAAAATCAAAACACTTTTATGGTGGACGTTCGTGCCCCGCAAGTGCAACAAGCCATGGATGAACGTGCCATAATAGCCGATTATGACTAGACAAGACCCCAAAACTAATCGCTAGACATATCTGTTGAAAATTGCCGCTGACTATTAATTTAGTGGTCAACATTTGGTGAATGCCGTTGCCGACTGGTTCAATTTCATGTTTGGTAAAATCTTGGAGAAAGCCAAAAGTGTCACGATCACAAAATAGCTAATCGCCTACTGATTAAATGGTCAGATGACAAAATATTGGCCATTACACTTTGTCCTGAATCTTATGACATTTTTGTGTAGACCCTCAGATGATCAAGATGAGTAAAGAAATATCAGCAGTGGCCGGTAACATATTTGCGAAATACTTTCGAGTCCCTATACAAATTAACCAAGGACTAAATTTAATGTTTGTGTACGCCGATGTGGTGGAGTACAGCGTGGTGCAACACACCTCCAAAACTTTATCGCTTTTCATTCCTTTCAATTTGGATTCTGTCACGGCTGCTGACGACGAATGTAGAAACACATATCACATTCACCGCTAATTTGTACATCCTCACTATTTGCACGTTAGTAAGTCTTATTTGGACACTGTCAGCATTACAATTAAAGGAGATTAGGATAAAATATTCCAACCACAAAAGGGAATGTGACAGTGAAACACCATTACTAAAACGATTACTCATCATTTTGTCAGTTATGTATCCAGTGTACCAAGGAGTCGCTCGACAACGAGGATATGGTTTAGGTGATAACCGCAACTCAGCCTGTGGTACAGTAGTTCCCGTTTTGAAACCAATGGTGACACGGGGATTGCACGCCTTATATGATTCCACGTTAAAGCACAGCAACAAAGAAGGTCTTCCAAATGTCATCATTGAAAAACCAAATCCATTAAAGCCTTTTTGAGAGCAGGAAAATGTCTTGACTCAAACGGGTAAAGACATTTTAAGTCAGCAAGAAATTCCTATAATGCCCTGAACAACGCTGAGTCAGGCATTCCTGCTTCTTTGATTCCTCACGAAGGACGAGGCAGAAAAAGACGACGACAACACTCTTTAAGAGGATCTACCGCCCATAGAGCTAGAAAAACTAAGAAAAGAAACACTTTTCAAGATTTATACGGTTTTGATTAGAAAAAATAAGGAAAATGATACACCAGGAGACTTGTGCTTGTTCCATGTCGGAACTGGATATGTTTATCATGCCAACCATCATCATGACGATGCAAGAATCCCAATGGGTCGAATTTCATCCCGTCTCCTCTGTGACGGATTCAGCTCCCATCGAGTTTGAAATCAAAGAACAGCCCGATCTGAAAAGGATTTACTTATATCTGAAACTCAAAGTCATCAAAATCGACAACACCAATCCGAGAGCCGTTGCCAGAATAGCTCCCGTGAATAACTTCATGCATTCCTTGTTATGCCAAGTGGATTTGTACTTGAATAACATAATCGCCAGCAGTATTATGAATACGTACACTTACCGAGCGTACCTAGCAAATCTCTTGACGCACGGAAAAGAGGCGTAGAACACTTATCTGGATGCTTGCGAGTTATGGAAAACTTAACACCGCAGGTAAATACACGTTTAACGAGCTCTCCCTGACATCTGATGACATCCTCTCAATGTGGATTTTAACAATCGTCGAAGGAATATCCTGCAAACTCGTAGATTAAAACTGATGGATTTATTGCAATTGGACATGTGGTTGCAAGACAAGTATTTGATGAACGCAGTGGATATTGGCTTGAGACTCAATCGCAGCAGTACCGCTTTCCATTTGATGGGTCATGCCAACGAATACGAAATCACTATCCAAGAAGCTATCATATACGTTCGTCGCGTAGATGTGTTACCTGAAGCGGGAAACGACATTAGTCACACTTTGAGCAGATCGACCGCCAAGTATCCGATACGACGTGTAGAAGAGAAAACATTTATCATTGCTGCTGAACTCAGGTCCAAGATCGAAGATCATCTGTTCCAAGAACAGTTACCCAAACGTTAAATCGTTGGCGTCATCAGTAATGCAGCCCTCAAAGTGTACAAGATCGAAGTCAGTCGTGATAGCAAGACCTTGTGTACTTGACACTCGAACCTAACTATGCCCAGAAAAATTACTTGTACGAAGCTACGGGGCAACTAGAAACCAACATCAGTCACGGTATTTATTACGAAGATTATGTAGATAGTTACACTTTGTTGGCCTTTGATTTTCCTCCAGACTAATGAAGAGATGAGGTACATTTCCAGTCTATAAAATTCGGTCAACTGAGTGTTGAACTTCAGTTTGCAGAAGCTCTCACCGAGACGGTCAACATCATCTTGCATGACTAATCCGAAAATATCATTGTTATCAACAATTTGATGGAAGTCTCATCCTAGATTATTGGAAACAATGGAAGACAAGGCGAAGAAGCGACTATCAGACATAGCATGTCAAACAAAAGTCAGAATTGAATTAATTATGTATCAATATCTGTGAGAAACAAAACCCAACACAACAAAAATATATACGTGGGATTTTATTTCCTTTTGAACAACAGGTCCTATTGCTTCTTGGGATACTGTCGTGTGTGCTAAAGATGAACTACCTCATCGCAATCTTCAAGGTCATCAAGCTTATGTCATCAACACAGACAAAAGTCATCTCCCAGGAACTCACTAGGTTGCCGTCTATTTCTATGAAGGGGAATGTGTGGAATATTTAGATTCCTATGGATTACGTCCTTTGGAAGACGATATCATTGACCTTATGAGAAGAAACGAAGAGACTACACGATTCAATAATGTGAAATTACAAGGCACATATTCCATGGTTGTGGACAATATGATGTATATATTCCACATCAAAGCAGTCTTGGATATCCTTTAAAACAATTAGTGGCTTATTTTGTTCGTCACTCTTCTAGAAACGATGAAAAAGTTTATTGATGGTTTTGTTATAATTATGACTATAATTTGTCTTTAGATAGGAAGCGTAGTGTGCATTAATGGCATCGCGGCTTTCATGAATGAAAATTTCACATGATTTCACAAAGTTGCCATCCTTGTAAAAAAAATATTTGATGTTACTGTTACTTGCCAATTGTTAGTAGTTAAATGTCTGATTAAATTAAAAACGTTGTTTTGAAAAATTGTGTCTGAAATTTATTTTCAAAAAAAGACTGTGAATATATGCTCTATGGCTTCTCTCTATTCATCACCATGACATTTGTAATCATAGAGTTCCAACTTAACAAAAACCAAGTAGGAATGTTTTCTATCGCGTCCGTGTCTGATCCATATAATGCGAGTTATTCTCCAGGCTGTCCATCCAATCATTCCTTTTCCAGGAAAAGTAAGAGCAGCAGATTCTTTTGAAAACCAGAAATAAATCGGAGTCATACTCAAGAATCGTGGATCTTCGAGGAAAATAAGAGGGAAGAGGAGTGGATTACCTATACATTCCAGTGCTATACCCGAAGAATTGGGAGCAGCATAATTAATATTAGCCAATAAAGTACCTGCCAAAATGATAGAGGAAGAGGGATAAGCAGAATGACAGCTATAAAATCCGGAATCGCCAATATACAAGAACAGAATGGGTTCATACCTCCTGTTCATAAACCCAAACTCCGCAGACACACAACAACACTTTCGCACACTTAATAACCAGGAACAGTAATAACCACCCCAACTACTGTTCTATAAAATTAAATTAAATAAACTAAGGGGTTTTCAAAGTAGTTCTCCTTGAATCCCCATAATCCTCATGCCCCCACTCTAACACTAACACAATGGGACAGTACAAAACCCTCTAGCTGTCACAAAAACCCCATTCCCTGCACCAACACACATTAACTGGTCTAAGTTATAAAACAGGGGCTAGGACTCATACTAGTAATACCTGGGTGGGATCATAAAACCTACAGTTATATGTAAGATTTCTCATGATAGCTAATGCATTCAGATAAAGTATTGCTCCAGCGAAGGTCAACTCAGAAACCTCCCACCTGAGGACCCACCGTTCGAACAACCACTTATCACTCCCAGAACAGGGGTGGTTTTCCGGAATACCATCAATCTCTTCCCTAATATGGGAGGTTCTAACTCAGGTTTTCATTTCAGTAAGGAAGATCAATCTATTCCCTAACTGGTTCACACGTAGCTGATTGGTAAGATTTAGACTTTACCCATTTCAAATCCTTACCTTAGGAACATTTGACCCAATTGCAGAGGTAGCAAACAAACGATTGGTATAAGGTCATTTATTGTAGAACCGGATATGAATTGATAATGTAACTTGGCAGCTTTGAAATATGTAGAATTTTTGGGAACTGTGCCTGGATGAAGGAAGAACATACAACAGAAGGGAGGAAGTGACAAGGCTTGCAAGGACTACATACAATCGTTTGGATGGCTGGTGTGGTGGGCTTCTTTGTGGTGTCTGGGGTTGGTGTGGGTTGCGCCCTGGAGTGGTGGGCTGGGGCTGTTTACCTTTGGATCTGGTTGGAATAACGGTCACGGATATAGGATTTTTTTTAGGTCCCTGTTCACAACATGGTTCAGGAAAAGGCCTAGTTCTGAGGCCAAGAGTGCTCTTAAAGAGACTGTAGTCCAAGCCTAGGACTGTAAGAAGTCGTATAAGCCATAGAACAACAAGCGACTTAAAATCCATTCCGATCCTATCAAGCTAATGTTGTCTCTCCAAACCTATGAGTATGCCTTCCAAACTAGCCAAACTGAACGAATGTTAGGATGTTCGCCATAGCCAAAAATATAGTACAAGAGGTTTTCAGAGAGGAAATACAAAAAAAACAAGAAAGTACAGAGAAGTACAGACCTCAGAAACAAATGTTTCATGCATTCGAGTCCGTTGATGTGGATAGTAAATATGGTGTGTGTTTTATGCATTATCGTCCGTCGGTGTGGATAGTATAATGTGTGTGTTTTATGCATTCCTGTCCGTTGGTGTGGATAATAAATATGGTGTTTTTTATGCAAGCGAGGTTGTTGATGTTGACAGTATAATGTAAGTGTTTTATGCATTCGTGTCCGTTGGTGTTGATAGTAAATACAGTGTTTTAAAACATTCACGTCCGTTCTTGTGGATAGTAAATATGATGTGTTTTATGCATTTTCGTTCGTTGGTGTGGATGGAAAAAAGTGTGTGTTATGATTTCTCATTCGTTTGTGAGGATAGTAAATATGGTATGTTTTATGCATTTTCGTTCGTAGATGTGGAAAGTATATATGGTGTGTTTATGTTTTCTCATTCGTTTGTGTTGATAGTATATAATATGTGAAATGAGTGTAAGGGATATTTTCGTTTACGTCCGAGCTTGACGTATATAACGCGGAACGCTCGTCAGTCTGGCGACGCGGAAAGCCGATGCTGACTATACAGATTTCTCACCATGAGTCCGATCGTGGGGCAAAATGTGGCTGTTGAGAAGAGAGGGCCCTTTTCCCTCTCCAAAACCAAGTATCTTCAATTTAGCATATGCTGACCAAACAAAAAGCAAATAAGATCCGTTAGATACCCCGTTTAGAACAAAAACCATGAAAACAAACCTAAGTAAAGATAACATTAATAGGAAGCTAACCTCCAACATAATTAGCAATAATGTTCGACAAACTCACAAGTACCATTGGTATACAAAATTCCAGCTCACCAAATTATTAAATTCACAACCCCGACTTTCAAACACTGAACATCAATTGGATGAAACTACAGATACACTTAGAAACATGGGGTATCCAGACTGGATTGCAGACGAAGAAAAGAAAACGACGAAGAAAGGAATCATTGGAAAATTAAGATGCTGGTGACAAAACTGGAGACAATAGAAGCAAAACCGATATGCTCTTTCCAGGGCGACTCCACGGCCTCGAAAAGATTCATTCTTTCGTGCCTAAAAAAACATTTAAAACATACTCTACTGCCCACTGACACAAAGTAGAATGCATAACATTTTTGTATAGAATTGAAACAGGTGGAATGACTTCATGGTACTTGCTACATCGTTGCAAGTGTCCACCACTGTGACGTCATATTGGCTCAGCTTACTCTAGTTAGCCAAATGGCAAGTCCACGAGGAAAATTATCAAAGTATCAACAGCACGGTAATTTAAAGGACTATAGAAGCAAGCGCTCGTCCGGCAAACAGCAAGATCAAAAACAACAGGCACAATACGACAAAAGAATAAAAGTCACAGTTAGAAAGCTATGACAGATGTACCATGACCAGGAGCGATGACTAGAACAACACAACACTCCAACCACAACAATTTTACAGGCTTCACGAACTTGTATCCTGGACAATAAAAAACACCTAACCGAAGAATATGCCTTACAGGAGCCTGATTACTCAGCAGAGGCACCTGTCTCAGCAAACACAACAAAAGCACACACTTCATTTTTATATATAGAATTAACTACTTATCCTGCCACCTAAGAATATAACTCAAGCAAATAAAAAAACAATTAAAAAAGAAAGAATATATATATGTATGTCTATATATATATATATATATATATATATATATATATATATATATATATATATATATATATTTATATATCTATCTATTTATATATATATATATATACATATATATATATATACATATATATATATATATATATATATATATATATATATATATATATATATATATATATATATATATATATATATATATAGACACACACATTAAATACATGACATTGTTATCCTTCTTTTGCCTATAATATGACCATTAAAAACACTAACAACCCAATAAGCACAATATATATATATATATATATATATATATATATATATATATATATATATATATATATATATATATATATATATATATATATATATATATATATATATATATATATATATATATACAAACATGAACAAAACAGTAGAAACCGGGAGACAGAAACGATATCGCATGCCAAATTTGCCTGAGTGAATGAGGTGTTACTTTTGGCATTTTTGTAAACCTTTTTCGATAATATTTGTTATGTATTAGCAATTTGACTCTTATTCAAGGTCAACAAATTTTCATACCATTATTTACTATGCGTAATACCAAAAAATGAATTATGCATTGATTTGGCTAATTCGTAAATTTTCGATAATTTTATATACACTTTGTACACAACATTAAAACTTTATCCTATATTAATTAATACGAAATTCTGAAACTCATTTTATTTGATTTATTGCACTTGTGGGTTACAAATTATTGGAGTTAAGTGTCGTCCATTAGTACAACTAGACTGACTGTGATACATAAATGTGGTTTGGCGTTTTGGGGCGTGGACGACACCGTTTCTGAAGCTTTGGAGTCCTTTTTATGGGGCTCCACCAAGATGGCTGCAGGTATATCAGCACCAGTCCTAAAAGCCATAAAAAAAACACTGGGAAAAAAGCAAGTCTCCAATTGGAATCTGCACACTGGAAAGAAGAGAACATCTCTGTTATTGACCTAGGATACTAACACCGAGGATGAAGACCCGACTTTCAAGGAATCAGGAGACTTTGGTATAACTAAAACTAAGAGCAATTCAAAACCTGGGAGAAGGAAACCTGTGAAAAATGCCGCTAGGCACTTTATTACACCAGCTCCAGATTTTGGCAATATACCTAGACACCTAAACCAGATTCCTCCTCCCCTAACGATTAGTGTATCAACATGTACATAAACCATTTCTCGACAGCTTATTATGAAGGACGTAAACGATCAAAGGGACTCTATCACTTCATAAACTGAAACTGATACTTCACCTCAGCTACAACAAGACTGGGAAGAGGTACAAAGCAGAAAGGAACATAACAAAGTGGAACCAAAGAACGATGATGCAGATAATAAGGACGAACTTGAGCAACTAGAGGAAACCTTAACGAGCGAAAAAAAAGACCCAAATATTTGTTAGTTCTGTAACATACATAGGATGGACAGCATTAAGGAGTAACAATCCTAGCCTGCAACAATGGAAGTTTGCACAGCGCATTCTCACCCATCACTATGCCAAGCTATATCATGAGTGTTCTCTCACCACCCTCATGGACATCGCCAGAGAGCTAACAGAAACGTACGGGCCAAAGGCAATCACCGATGGAGCATGCAAAGTGTTACGTACCGCGGTAGAGCTACAAGAAAGGAAATATCTACGGAAGACATTTAGATAGCCGACCTAACAGCCCTTTTTAGCGGTAAAAATTGCCATATTATTAAAGGAATTCCAATTTAGATTGGTATCTCAATTGGACCAACAACTTGTCCCTGCAAAGATTCTGATTGTTAAGCTGCTAAACAACTCAGAACGGAGACCACAACAATTCTTCAGGTAAATATAAGCATAACGGATTAGATATTATTTTTTTCGGAAAGTACAGGTACGCATAGTAAGCAAAAAATGGAAACTGGGCACAAATTCAAGCCAATTGGAATGATCATAACGTGTACTTGGTTGCAGTCTTGGAGGAAGGAGATCTTTTTTTGGCGCCGTTGCTTTCGGTTGCCTGCTTGGGAGGCATTGTAGAAAATCGGTTAATCGCACAAATTAAGAAGTGCACAAACGTGGATAACTAACGAGACGCACATGCCATAAAACTAAAGCGACTATAATCCAATGAGTGAGCGAGTGAGTCTGGCCAGATTTTCATTCTGACACACAAGACTATCAGACGTAACCCTCACACCTTACCAAATTAAGTATCACTATAAGCAAAACAGGTAAAGTATTTAAATATGGAACAAGGAATCAGAAATAAAATCAAACTATTCATCAAGAACATAAGGGAACCAAACTATAAATAACGCACTAAAAAATAGGATGCGAAAGAAGCACAGAGACAAAGAAACAAATATACATGGTAATACAACTGCTACATCTGAAGTGCTTCCCGGACATACATTCATAGGAACATTTCGAACATCGACAATAAAAACGGAACTCACCAAAACAACCCTTGACGCCACAACAAGAAAATATACCAGGCAATACGCCAGACAAACCAATACAAACATTAAATCCGTAGAAGAAGCCGTAAAAGCACTCACAACCAGAAAGAGACGAAACCATTAAACATTCAAATTCAAACGGAAGCATAAACAGACAAATATCCAATATAACACCAATTCAAGAGAAAACAACATAATACAACAAAACAACAAATATCAACAAAACAAAAACAACATACATACAGATGAGGGAGTGTATGACAGCCGTGAGGACGAAATGTCAACAACAATGCCATAAAACATTAACAGAATGCAACAACTACTTCAACGACAACTGAAGGAACAAACTCCAGAGCAATAAAAACTGCAACAGATATAGAAGAGGAGGGAAGTGACAAAAATAGTCGAAATTACTACAACACCAACAATAGAAAAGCTTAACACCAAAGTAATATCAACAATTAACCTCATAAAAAGAGATTAACAACGTCAAGGATATGACAAACAAAAACAAAAACAAAACATATCAACACCTGCAGGGGATTAAATGAAGGAAAAGCAGCAGTAACAACAACAACGCACATAACACCACACAAAAGGAATCAAGTGGTATCACAACAAATATCCTGACTACCAACCCCAAGACCTCAACTACTACACCGGAAACCATCAACCCCCACAACCACCACAATGTTATGAAGCCTCTTTACACCATATATAGTAGCTAACAAGCAGTACCCATCATGCACATAACACCAAATGAAATGAAAGAAATTGAGAAAGAACTGCAAGATACTAATTGGGAACAGCAAGACACCAACCGAGAACTACATAAAACAACAAAAATCTATTACAAAATATAGAACTACGAAGAATAAAACACCTAAAAGGGAAACACCCAATCAAAAGATTACCCTACATCAAAAGAATGATCAAGAACGATCAATGACAAGCTAAGCGATCAAGACAGATGGAAAACATCAACTTGCCAACAAAAGCAACGTAAGCAACACAGACAGCACTAATTACAATGGAAATACGAACAAAAATCTAAACACCCACAAAACCAATTCAGATTCAAGAGCGGACAGAAAACCAACATCAGCTGATAATCACAAAGCCAATAAAATACGAATATCACCTTCCACACTTAATATTTATCAGCAATAAACCAATTGCCACCAGAACCCTGGCAACAACATTATTACAACATCACTGAGGATTGTTTAAAATTATAAGAGAGAGGAGCAAATATATAATCATTTGGTGCAACACCAGCAACCAAGTAGACAAATATCTTGAAATAACACAAATGGCAGCCATCAAAGTCAGACGACATCGAGAAACATATGCTCCACACAACAACATTAATCAAAAACCACCCAATGTATAAGAAGCATAACCACGATGAGACACACATGCTCCAGGAAAGAAAAAGATATCCCAAGCATTGGATTCAAACCAATATATTAAAACTACCACATACACACTTAACGATAACCATTACTGAGCTAGAAAAGGACATCAAATTCAACAAGTAAGACTTAAACGAATTACAAAACTAAGAAATAGAAACGGAAACGAGACGAAAAGTCTATTGGTCGAATTCACTGCCCCACCTTCCATAACCATCAAATTGGAAACCCATTGAAAGACACAAACAATACATAAATATATCAACACGACTCGGTATTATAACAACTGCCAACGATATCGGAACCACACAAGATGCAGCATATGCAGAGGATACCATACAAGAAATTGCAACTACAAAACACATAAACGTATTAATTGTAAAGGACCACATTCTCCATAATCGCCGGAATGCCCACACAGAATAATTCAAAAACGATCTATACAGCTCAGAAGAAATAAACAAATCCACTACAAGCAAGCCAAATAGGAACAACAAGAACTCTTCTCAAATCAAAAGCCAAGCACAACTCGGCCACATCGAATAACCACAGCACCTCAAGAGAGAGAGAAAGCTACAAATCAACCAGAATAACCCTCTACAACTACCCAGAAATGGCCTAAACCTACTTTAAAACCACTAAATTTAACTATTGGAACATAACAAGATAACATAAATACAAGAACTTAACATATCGCACAGCAACATACTACAGCAAAGGAAAGCACCACCACACCTATCGAATACCTGGACCCAAAATTCTTAACCCTAAAGCTACAGGAAATAATCCAAGGGATAAAACAGAACCCACATGACAACCAGATCAGAATAGATGAGTATTTCACCTGCTCCATACAGTAATAGAAAACATATTTCCACGTGGCAAATAAAACACTTAACAGGACAACACATTCATATGTAAACTATAACGTACTTCTATTATGGATAGCAAGCCCACAGCATAACCCTCATTAGACATAAACACTTTTGTACATAACGACCCCATTACAAAGTGTACAAACCCAAACTCAACACTCATCATTTGGCGATGGAACTGTAGGGAATTAATAGCAAACCACGGCAAACTGATATAGCTAAACACAGCTAAATACAAACCAGATATGTCTCCAAGAAACAAATCTAACTACAACACATAAGAAATTACCCAGCATTAACGACTACGATGCCAACTATCACAAACATAGGGACATCGACGGGGACAGAGAAGTTGGACATGCATTCTACATAAATAACACAAATGCAGATGTAACAAAGCTGGACACCAAAGTGGATCTTTCGGACAAACAAATCTCATACCAAGGAATAACCATTAAAATAGGGCCAAAGACTATATCAATCTACGACATAAATGAACCCCTCAATATAATACAAACCCCCATCAATAGCGTCCTGCAAATATTCCAAGACAAAAGATTGTAATGCACACAATACAGAATGGAGAGGACACATTACAAACATCAGAGGCAGAAGGATTGAAAAATACGTAAGGGAAAACCAATTAATAATCCTAAACACAGAAACACCAACCAGAATAGACCCCAGCACATGAAAATGTACAACCTTAGATCTAACATTAGCTATACTATCTATAGCACAGATCGCAGACTGGGAAGTGCTCTTACAAAGTACATTGGAACGTGATCACTTCGCGCTATATACAAAAAAGCGGCCTGTTATCTATTCCATTAAATCTTAAAGAAAGTGCAGCCAGACAATCTACGCAGCAATGACACCAACCGGTACTATAACAACATTTTTCAAGTTCTGAATGAAACAGCACATAATTCTATCCCCATTCAAGCGAACAGATAAAAAGTAACATATCATGGTGGACAGGCAACTGCAGAAACGCAATTAAAGAAAGAAAGCTCTAAACCGCTTCAAACATACAATGGGCAGACAACTAGAGCTTTAAATTTTTAAATTTTCCAGTGACAAAATGGTTGGAATACAATACCTTTTTCATACTGACGTACTTACTAGGAATGCTACTATATGAAAACCGCAGCTAGAAACAATACATAGAGGAACTAATCAGAAAATGTCATCAAGACATCAACCTAGCAAAACACCTAAAGTGAACAACATGGGGAACTGACCAACATAGCTTACGCATGCTATATAAGACACTAATTTGTGCCAAACTGGACTACGGTTGCCATATATTGGACGGCATACAATATAAAGCACTTAGGCTATGCACAAGAGCACTACCAAAACCGCGAACGAGGAACTACATATACTAACTGTAGAACTATTCCTGATCATAAGAATTTAAAACATATCTTACGATATGCCATTAGAAACTCCATATACTTGGATAACAACACAACTAAAATAGCTATTCGAAACTACGCGAAGCCATTCCGCAAACAATTATTGCCCAACCCTAAGGCTATCAAGAGAATGCATATGATTCGAGAGTAAATGCAGATACCAGAAATCCAGGCTGAACTATAAAAAATCTGCGATCTCACACTCTGGAAGAACAACGCACCCTTAATAAACCTTACAGCACTGACGCGAGGACAAATAACTCCACCCTTAGAAAATCTTAATCCGAATCCAAAAATCTTGAAAAAAATTATAATAAATAAATAGAACAGCGGCAGACATTGTAGCACCTGAGTAACAAATCCAGACGGATGTTCCATCTATACAGCAGAATTCAGGATGATAAAAGAGGCACTGCTATGGATAAAACCCAAACACATAAAAACCACATAATCATTATAATGGACACATTATGCGTTCTGACATCAACTGAGATCGGTATATCAAAAGCAGGGGAAATATGTTGCAGGAAATATTACGAATAACACTGAAACTGGATGAAAACCAGTTCAACGTAGAATTTGTATGGGTGCCATATCACATCAACCTCTTTGGATGATGTCATCAACCTCTTTGGAAATGATAAAGCGAACTTCGCAGTTAAACATAATCTACAAAGCAACGATGTCCAACGCATTGCTTACAGCATTCAAGAATCATACAGACAGTTTAGAAAGCAAATAGATCAGAAATTGCAGCAATACTGGGATATCTCCAACAAAGATAAACATTTGTATCAACTGCAGAAAGAAGCAACCCGAAGCATCAAGACATCGAAAGAACTACAAGAGAAATAACTACAAATCATCAACAGGATAAAACAGAAAAAAAAACACTGATGAGAAGCAGCTATGTAAAATACCTCATGGACCAAATTAATTTTACCATCAACTGCCCCCATTGTCCAATCCCAGAAACACACTCGACCACGTCTTTAATACCTGCACCAGATACCAACTACAAAGAAAAAAACCTCATAGAATATCAAAATGAATCGGGTTTCGCAGAACATACCCTGAAATACTAGAAAAGACAAAAATCATTAACCTGGAGACCATCTACAAATGTATATTACTGACAACTCATACAACTGGAAGCGGACGTCAAATTATACTTCAACGCAAAGTAAAGAAACCACATGGCACCTTATAGCAATCTATCTGGACCTCGAGTAAGCCTTCGATCTCATATGGAAGAAATGACTTCTCTCCAAATTCAATCAATATGGTATCAATGCAAGGATAGAAATGTTGGATAGAAAACTTCTTAACAGGACGGCAAATTAGAACTAGAATAGGCGACACAATATCTAGCACCTACACATTAGACAACGGAACACCACAAGGATGCGTTATAAGCCCTACATTATTCAACATTATGGTCAACAACGTCAGTAACTTTATCAACAATGACAAACTATATCATCCTATCACAATTTGCAGACGATATTTGAATCTGGAAAGCAGAAAACCCCAAGAACCAATCTTACATCAATCTACTCCAAGCAAACCTCAACGCTTTCAAAATGGGCATACAACTGGGGCTTTAAAATCTTCAGTGTCAAAATGGTTGGAATGCATTTTGCCCCAAGAACAGACGAACACTCAAATACCCACACTTTTCTTTTTATGAACACCTGTAAAATTTGACACACAGACGCACTTCCTAGGAATGATAATAAATGACACCTCAACTGGAAACCACACGTAACGGACTATTCAGAAAATGTCAACAAGACATCGACTTCTTTAATCACATAAAGGGAACAAATTGGAGATATGACAAACACACACTACTCATTTTATATGGGACACTAACTAGAGCTAAAATGGATTGCGGCTGCCAAATATAATAATCTGCAAACAATTCTCTCCTCCAAAAACTAAATGTCCTGCAATACAAAGTGCTCAAATTATGCACAATTGTGCACAGGAACACTGCCAAATACCTCGAATGCTGAACTAGAAATAATAGCAGGAGATCTACCCTACATATAAGACTAAAAGTGCATATTTTACGATATGACATTCGAAACTAAACCCACTCAAATATCAACCGAACTAAAACAGTCATTAGAAACTGCACAAGACCGATCAGCAAACAACTGGTGCCTAAACCAGAGGATACACATACTACAAGAGGAAATGCAAATCTCCAAAATCCAGGCTGAGCAACACAGACACTACGACCCCATACCTTGGAAGTACAACGAACCCATAATTAATCTTACAGCAATGACATTTATACAGAATCAATACAAGCCTTATCAAATACTTATTGGAATCCCTAAAATCCTAGTCACAAAATACACAGGATTCACAAATATCTACACCGAAGGCTCCAAATCCAAAGAACTCGACAGAACAGTGGTAGCCTTTATTGTAACAGAACAACAAACCCAAATCGGAACAAGATTACCAGATAATTGTTCCATTTATACGGCGGGACTCTGGGCGATATTAGAGGCTTTGCTATGGATAAAAACCCAATCACATAGAAACCACGTCATCATAACGGACTCGTTAAGTGTCCTAAAATCAATTGAAACAGGAGCATCAAGAAAAAGAGGAACTATGCTACAGTGAACAATGCTTATATCACGCGACCTGGAAAATATCCAATACCATATGGAATATCAATGGGTACCATCTCATATCAGTCTTACTGGGAACTGCAAGGTAGACGTTGCAGCAGAACACAACCTTCACAATAATGATGTTCAGACCATGCATTATTCTTGTTCAAGAATTACATAGTCAATTGAGACGGCAGATATATCACATATGGTAACTACACTGGGATACCACTAACAAAGGTAAACATCTGTACCTCCTACCAAACGAAGCGAACCAAAACGTCAAAGCACCCAAAGGACTGAAGTGAAGAGTTACAAATTACAAATCATCATCAGGATAAGAACCGGAAAAACAATGCTGAGATGCAATTATGGCAAATATCTTAAATGTCAGCAGAATCATGCCATCAACTGCCCACATTTTCCAGTCCCGGAAAGTCTTGGCCAAATCTTTAACACCTGCATCAGATACCAAGAACAGAGAACAAACTCAGACATCAACAAAGACGCATGGATTGCCTACAACATACCTCGAAATACTCGACAGGACCAAGAATGCCAACCTAGAGACCACCTACAAAAGTATAAAGCTGTTCCTGAAGGAAATATACAAAATTCTAATTTTACACATAATGCAGAAAACCAATCATACCGGATCGTGGCAATGCGCCAACCAAACGGTAAGTCCATAAATAATAACAACACACAAGCGCACCATATCACAACACTACAGCAGAAAGAGAATCAGTAGGACTATAATGCCTGCTAGATAAAAAGCAAGTCCGCAAAACCTTGGATTACAGCGATAGTCAGCCACACGGCGAGATCGCAAATCAAAACACATCGCTAAGGTAAAAATAGCACTACATTGTTACAAACACAACACAATTCTAAGATAGGACCTACACACTTTCATAGATTCCAAACCAAATTTCAACTTTAGAACTCATGCTTATCTCTATGACCTCCTATCTCATTTTCCTACTCCCATACAACATTTGTTCTTCCTTTCTATCTTCTCTGCATGAAGTGTGAAACATTTCCATACCTCACTACTACCAAGCATGGATTTTTCTTCCTAATATCCCTGCATGAAACATGTAGACACTACTTAAATACTAGGTACCCAGCATGTCTTTTATTTTCACACACTTATACACACAAGTATATATATATATATATATATATATATATATATATATATATATATATATATATATATATATATATATATATATATATATATATATATATATATATATATATATATATATAACTTCAAAGATGAGCAGAATCACAAAATTGTTTCAACTTCAGATGTATCAAGAGTATGCCATACGTGTCCTGGATGAACACGCCATGGAGGCTATTGCTGAGGAAACCATGATATAGAAAGGAGAAGAGAAGATAAAGAATGAAGAAGACAAGGAAAAGAAGCGAAGGATCTAGCCTAACCTGCTACTAAGAACTGTGTACGAGGTCAAACCTGAGGTTTGGACACTTTTACAGCCAGAACGAGTTCAGCTACAACCTGTACTGCCACCTAAACTACAGCCACAACCACAACCACAACCACAACAATAACAATAACAGGAACAGGAATTGAAATATCCAGTTACGAAAGACTTGGTAGATTGCCAAGTCACTAGCTTCAAAGTAGCCAGGGATCTGGTTCATAGTATGATAGAAGAGGATGTGGAGAAACTATAGAGTTTCATCCAGCCTAAGTATGTGATAGTGGGGACATTGATCATGTCATCCAAGTGACGAACTTCTTGTAAGATATAGCCAGTTTAACCGAGTGGTCTTTTGTCCAGTGGGGCTTAAATAAATTAAGGAAATCTGAAGACAAGATGAGAAAAGTGATGAAAGGAGACATAAAGAAACAAAGACACCTGGACAAAAGAAAGAAAGGAGAAAGAAAACAGAAAGATATAGGAAGAGTTTGAAAGTCTAAACAAAAACTGGACGAAAATGTAAGAACACTTTAGATCAATGGGACATTCTGACTGGATACCAGAGAATGAGAAGAAGAAGAACGGAGTCATAGAGAAATTGATGAGCTGGTGGAAGAAATGGAGAAAATAAAAGAAGAACCAAAGGCCCTTTTCAGGGCCACTTTCATATGCCTAGAGAAGATATATTTTCTTTCTTTCCTATATGTTTTATATTTGTTGTACCTTTGCAACATTGTTGCCAATCTCCAGTACAGTAACGTCATCGCACCCGTTCCATTCATATTGTCTGTTAACTCAATATTGAGGCTATAATCTCGGGAGCCTTTTCAATATAGAAGTTTACGTGGGGCTATAATGCCAGACCTGTGCCACTTGAGGCTATAGTGCCGGGGCCTGTTTTAACATTACTGTCTAATAGTAGCTATATCGTCCCACCATAATTCTTATACAATCCTTAAAGTAACTAAATTAAAAATATTTGACATATAAACTGAATTTCATTTTTGAGCATTTGTTATGAGTTTGATATATCAGTTGTCTTGAATGAAGCATATGTATCAAGACTCATTTTAATTAATATCAATGTGAATAACACGTTGTCTTCAACGCATATGGATAGCATAATCATGTGTGTGATCTACATCTAGTATGCAGAAGTCAACGTTTGCAAAATGAACTATTTCACCAGCTGAGTAACTAGTAAAATTTGTGTCCGACACCCGACTAATGACGTTTTAACTGTTTTTGACCTGACATTGTGAGGGGCTCGATTGGTGAATTGGCTAGGGAAGGACTACATTTTTTGACAGTTATTTACCAATGGATTATTAATTATGCTCGCGCTTGACGATCATGGCGTGTTAAAAAAAAACTGCTGTTCATTGCCATTTGTAAGTTAAGCAATGAAATGTCATAATTATTCACTCTTGCTCACATGTAGACAGGAACCCGATAAGAAAAGGTAGTTACAGAGTTGTTTGATGGAAACAAGGAATCAAAAAGACAGTGTCGTTGTCTTACATTTGACATTTGATGAAAATATTCTGACACGTTGTTTGTGTAGAAAAGTGATAGTTATGCAATAAAAGGTATTAATATCCACGATACTTTTTAATTATCAGAAAGACGCCTTGCTATTATTATTATTTCGTTATATAAAGTGCAACAATGCTTTCACCGTCTTCTCAGAATGCTAAGATTATGTCGGCAATCCTTGAGAGAGTTTTGTTGCACTGACTGAATAAAATTGCTAAGACAAATCAACGAATAATTAATGGTCTGATTAAAACAAACATATTTTCATTCACACCTAAACATAATATAATGTGATTCTTTTTGTAACTAAAACGATCCATCTACCAGCTAGCTGCATTACTAGTCTTATAGACTACTTGTGTCTAGAGTCATAACATTTAGCAATGTTATCACACCGTATATCAATTAATCACTCAATCAATCAATCAATCAGTCAATCAACTAATCATCCAATAATCAATCATTCATTCATTCATTAAATTGATCGATCTATTAATCCATTAATTCATTAATCAATCAGTCAATCAATCCATCCATCCATCCATCCATCCATCCATCCATCCATCCATACATACATACATACATACATACATACATACATACATACATACATACATACATACATACATACATACATACATACATACATACATACATACATACATACATACATACATACATACATACATATACAAAATTCCAAGATACAAATCAATTAGTCCATAAAACTACCTGGCCGTAAATATTAAATCGTATATGTAGTAATGCTGAACACGGAACACACGTCGGCAACATTGGTTGTCCATTCCCTTCGATGATCCTGAACGCAAAGCCACACTGAATACGGTCAGTCTACACAACTAAGTAAATAAAAGTACTGAAATATATTGAATATAAACATAAAGCGACTTTACTAATTAAATTTTTTTCACACGATTAATTATGACATCACTGATCTTGCCTATATCATGCCTTTAATTAATAATTGCATAAAGTAATGCATTTAGTGTACAATATATAATGTTTTGAGTCGTTGTTAGATTTATTAGAAATCCTTTTAACAGTATTGGTTGTGGAAAATATTTTTTTTTCATTTGTCCTTAGCAACACTTTCATAGGCTTTTTAAAGAACAGAGGTAGCTGAGTCCATCTGTTCAGTCTGACATCAAGCCATTTAAACATGTATGTTAACTGATTAATTGATTTATTTGATGTATATAATCCTTTTTCATACCTCAAGTGAAATTTTTATATTGTATATAGGCTTAGTAGTTTATCGCACGTTATCACCATTGTGAGCCACATGTATTTAGCCTCAGTCAAATCAAACTGCTACAGTAAGCTGTTTGTCAGTATTTGCAGAAGATAGATTAGAGGACACAGGCAGACTTATCCTAAGTGTCTAGATACCAGCTAGTATCCATAATATGTCCACCGAATATTTTGAGGTAAAGGCGGGGTGAAATTAAAGAAGCGTTTTGTTGAATATAAAGCTACTTACCAGATCTGTTGTCTCTTACCTAACATAAATGCTGGAAAGGTGAAGAGGAAAATAACGCTTCTTCTTTGAAGTTCCCGAAAAGTTTTTATTTTATTAATTCATCCTTGCGCTGTTATATCCTGTTCTTTACCGAAACGAAGGTTAGTTTTAGACGAAGCAGAAGTAACTGGCTGGTTCAAGAGTGATTTACTGATTTAAAACAGGAGCAAAATTATTTCAAATTTGCCACTTTGATCCCGTGAAAGGAAGGGATAAGCAGGCAGGATAACGAATATAAATCGAGTCTAAGATATTGGTACTTCATGTGAGTATATGAATTGACTATTTAGAATTTGGTTAGAATCCTACATCGTATTCAGTGTCTTATATCTAGTAATGCTGAATAAATACAACATTTGGCGTCTGAACTTGCTTAAAACCAATTAGATCATTACATTATAATCATTTTATGTTCTACTCTTCAGTTTGAGCCATGACGTAAACAAGTTTAGCATTGTAAGGGTCAAGCTTTGTTAGCATTGTAATCGGGCATTTTGATTAAATCTAATGTTCTTGAATTTAGGAGTGAGTGTTAGGGGCATGTGTGACGTGAACTAAATTTAACTTCCTACATATATGCATGAAACGTAACTACTGATAATTATTACGTTTTCAGCATAGTCTGTAATACTACCAGTAGATGTAAACTGAGTATCTTGCCAAACTCTCCCTATTCCCGGAATAGGGATGGGTCCAAAATTTTAGGCTCCTATAGACCACCCCTACCACTGACTTGGATTATTTATTTGCATTCCAAATACCAATGAGTATACAGCAATAAATTGACTAATCTAGCTTTCAATTTTATTAAAGAACAATAACATTTATTTATTGACTGCAAATTGAAATAATTGCAATTTCAACCCCAGAGATTGATATAATATTTCGGGTGTTAAAGCTTTGAAGCAGTAGTTATATTTAAGTCACTCCCACCAGCACAGGTAATTTAAATTATGTTCTAATCCAAGAGCTTGCTTCCAAGAAGATGGCTTTAATGCGGTATTTTAATGATATTGCCCTAATATTTTTACTTTAAAGGAACCTGCATCATAGCGATAATATTTTCGAGTTGGTCGCAATAATCAAAACAATTACAACAGCACAGAAGAAGAACAGAAACATAATCTTGGGTTTCTTAACATTTTTGAAACGAAATCTTTGCTGCTTCACTCAACTACGATGTTTATTTACCTATGAATGGAATGATTGCAGATAACGTGTTGAGGGTTTAACAAGTAATCTGCTTGAAAAGGAAGTAGCTGATGTATAGCAGTTTTTAATATTATCAAACAACAGCATCGTGCAGAGAAGGATTGTATAGAGATTTGAAACCTAATATCTGTTTTGTCTTTTGTAGTTCGTATATAGGTCATAGCCTCTAACCCCATAAGTTGCGCTCAATTAAGCAAGGAAAACACAAATTATGCGCAACATGTGGAATGTTATTCCGTGTAAGTTAAAGTTTCAGTCAGGGTTATACTATTGTTTGTAACTATTTAGCACATAAACAACAAACGCTACGTATTGAGTTTCTTTACAAAGTCTCTACACATTGTTGTTTTGTCTAGAGCAAGGAATTTGTATTTGAAAATTGTGTAATTTTCTGTCGCAGGACAACTTATTTTATTAAACAATTGCTGCAGCAGAACTATACAATAGGAAAATTTCTCATATCAAAACTATAACATTTTGAAGGAATCGTGCATTTTTTGCATATTTGTGTTTATCTATCATATGACGCATTTAACAATGCAGCAGAAAAAAATCTAGAATCACTGTTGCTTTTGGATCAATAATACAGGTTTATCGAAGAAGCTCAAAATATGTCATATGTGTTTTTAAGACACATACGCATAACCTATGGATAAATGTATCAACTAAGGAATGATCATAGAAAAGTATACTTTTAAACAAAAAGTTTAAAAAACATTATATAATATTGTATACAAGAAAAAGTAAATGCTGTGACGTTAAGTAGCTAGCTATATCAACTGTAACTGAAAATAATTTTAAAAAATGAATCTCCTGATGATCTGAGTGAATGATATGGCAATAATGAAGATAGCTAAGATCAAATCAATGAAACAAATGTTTTCAAGAATTTATATAACAATGGCACCCACATGCGCTAATATTACAAAATATAATAACATGATGCTGACGGACGCAATAATAAGAGGAAATTAGCAATAGCTGTTGTCGAATATAAGCAACCCAATAATAATGAGGAAATTCTCAATACCGTAGGTATTAATAGGTGAGTAGGGGAGTCTGAAAAACTTCATGTTGGTGTCATTGTCAGTGATAAGTCATTTTTAGGTTCTTTACGCAGACTCCTTCTACAAGATATTATATTTAATTCCGCAAGCGAATTTTACTATGAAAACACTAAAATAGGCATTATCAATTATTTTGACCGTGCCGAATCACAATTTTGTGTTAACATTGTGCCTTTGTATAAAATACGATTTGACGTTCATTAAGAAATTAAATTTGATAAACAATCGCGTTTACACAAACTTAGATGCGTTGAAATAAATAACGTAATTATATTAGGAAGCAGTGGTGGATTAACGTCTGATGACGGATTATCAGAGACAGCAATTTTTTCTCCTTTGCTGTTGATATAATTGTGATATAGTGACGATATTACTGAAACAGTTTTCACGTGAAAGTAATATATGGATACCAAGAGGTTAAGCAAAGCTGACATATTTTTTATATTAGATGCGTTTGTGAATAAAACGTCTTCGTGTTGATATTAAGAAGGATGATCAGAACCGTATTGCATCTGCTACAGATGCATCTAAGTATATTCATAAAAAGCACAGCGATCACGGTACATAAAAATAATTTTATATGCGTAGTGGTTAGTTAGAAAATCATATATAAATTATCCAACATCATAACAACTAGGTGAAAAAGCGCATCACAACTATTTACAAATATGATTCATTCAATTACCTTGGTGTTACAAAGCTCTGAATACTCTGGTGTGTGTGTGTGTGGTTTGGATTTTTAACATAGCTGTAACACTTTTATCGCCATGATGTATGCAGTGTGACAGTTTATAGTTATGTCAACCAATGAGGCATCATAACGCAGACATTTAGCATGATGTCCCACACAGTCACATTATCATGACACCCGGCCGACCAGTCCTAACACTAGCCTTTTAATGCTGAGCGCCAAGCCCACTCTGATGTTAGACTAGGTATTGTCTTTAATGCGCATTTGGTTACACCTCTTTGTCGTGACCAGGACAGATTGAAAACAACTACACTTTAGATTCACGGCAGTGCCTGCACAACACTGAACAGTCAAGAGGTTAATTTTTTCAATGACGAAGCTGATAAAGCCATTCAAAGATTCTTGTGGCCTTTTAGAAACACACGAATGAAGGATAAGGATGTACTCTTTACCGATGTGTACAAGTCTCTTCATATCAGCAGATTCACGGATCTATTTTCATACAAATATCAACGTATATTCTGCCAATGCAAGTAATAAATTTAAAGAATTCTTATAAGACCTGTTTTAATGGAAAATTTGTGCGCGTTACATTTGGTTAGTGATAACCGAGACCTGCTTGGGTAATCTCAAATTTGGTAATATGGAATTTCCTTGCAGGTTACTATGGCCACACTGAATCAGGTGTTCTTGTTCATGTGTTTGCATCGGATAAAGGTTTTAATCCGCGTGCACATCTCTACATACACAATATGAACGAACCCCAAGCAGCAGAGGAGATGAAAACTACAACTTTGTACGGGTGGTCTGTTCTCAAAAAATAAAGATTCATACGGAAGACCGAAATTAAGTAAATAATGCTAAACTTAAGCGTTTAACGGAACATATTTCCTTGCTGCGGAAACAGACCACTGTATCGAAACCTTGTGAGTTAGCTCATCGCTCATAGTTCACCGTTGACTTTTTTCAAATGTTAGGCATGATTTGTTTTCCTTCTGCACGTTCAATTTTTGTTGGTTCACCTCCTCTGCTGGTATAATTAAACCATTATGTTTTCGAATAATGATCGGCGAAACAGATCAGGCTATATTAGCTCGAGAACGATCAGAAGGAATGTGAAATATCTTGCATGCCGTAAACCTGTTAGTCAGCAATTTCAAGCGCGTAAAGAATCTCAGGTGGAATTCACCGAAGCCATAAAACAATTACTAAAACCAATTGTTGACCAGACAAAGAAAATCTTTACAGCAACCGAGGAAACACGACGAGTTATTGAAACGTTACCCGGTGATATTGCAGGGCTTTTTCCACAACCACAACCTGCAATTCAACCACTACAACAGCAACCAAAAACCTCAATATATGATAAATGTACACTTAAAGGTATTGCCGCTATCAGAGATCGAGATCATTTGTTAAATTTTTCCACGTTTGGATATAAAGATAGAAAACAATAGATAAAATCCGAATTTTCCGGTAAATGGGTCAGTGATGTATTTCGTATCGCTGTGGTTATTCAGCAAATCAAATCTGAACAAGAACGTAAACATTTTGACATTTTTAAATGGCCAGTGAAAGAATATACAGAGCAGCGACAACAAATACAGCAACAACAACAATAACAAATGCAACAACTTGAAAAATTAGTGACAGTGAGAACAGCTTCAACAACAACATGTACAATCAGACCCACAATCATTGCAACAAGAACAAACACACCTATAAATTGTACAAAATGTACAATCATTATTACCACCCCACCACGAGAAGAAAAAAAACTCAATGGATACCGAAGACGGAAATGTGAAGAGAACTATTGAACTTGAAATAATATGAGGAAAGCAACAGCAACGACAGCTACAACAACAATGGCCACGGGAAGAACTATATGGACTACAACAACGACAAGCACAAAACCAAAACGACTACAACAACAACGAATAAAACAGCTACAACAATATTTAGCTACTGAATAAAAATGGACAGAAGAACAAATAAAAAAACCACCTGAACTAATGCCAAAAGATTACACCCCCTGGTGCAGTTTATCTGCATACAACACTGGTGTTTACAACATTGGTGTTTGTCCGAATAATGTCCTTACCGATGTTGAACGACTCATTGGTGGAACATGAGCCGGTAATAATGCTCCATAAATTATTAATGAATCAGCCGCTATTTGTCAGCGATTTTTTACAGGCGGTGTCGTGGATATTAATGTGTATCAGATGCTAATTAATGAAATCGCCAGTTAAGCTGTTAGATATAAGTATTATAATTAGATGATTATACATAATACTCAACGTGGACCGACCATGGTCAGGGTGGTAAATTCGCGATTACCTGTATATAAAGCAACTTACGGGGATGGACTCGGCGATATCTTTCATTGCTTTTTTTCGAGGATAGCTCCAACGGTAATACCGATTGCGAATCAAATGGGCATGAAAGCCATTGACTTTATTCGTGAAAAAGGTATTGGTGCTGCCGGTGACGTTGCCAATAAAGCATTCTCTGCAATAAAGGATAGATTAGCATGATTAGTACGACGAAAACCTCAGCCACCAGTAAAATTATCCAGCACTGAAGCGATGACAGGAATTGTTAGTAAAATAATACATCAAGCTGCCAATAAAATATTAGCAGAGTTAGCCGATGAAAAAGAAAACAAAAAACAGCAGCAAGTCTGATGGCAAGAAGTGGTCTTCGTGTTAGACGATAACCAATAACATGAAGTATGTTTAAACGTGTTTCTGATCCCGCATTTCACATGGATGCACCAGCACTCATGGATGAGTCTGTTCGTGATTATCACATTATCAGTATTATTCTTATGAGGTACGACAGCTAAATTAACGCGGACGAATCGAATTACAAGTTCAGGATACCACTAGATATTCCAAACCCGATGAAGCATTTATTGAAGTAGAAAGTGAAATTTTAAAAATGGATGATGCTCAATATGGAGCTGATATTAGTGTTGGCTTTGTTAATAATGGCATCATGATATTGTTCGACAGCGCTACATATATCATTGACGGAAGAAATATTGAATCAATTCAGAAAGACGTCGATGTTGCCACAGATACTTATCCTTGCAAGGTACAGCGATGATTATTCAAGATCAACTGGTCCGTCAGTGATGATGGTGAAGGATACTTCTGATCATCCTAAATACAACCAGTATAAAATAGGATGACCAAGAAACTTTGCTAGAAACGACGACACGGATGTACAAAGTATGATTATTAATGTCGAACCGGATTTTAATTTAGGATTTAGAGGATGTCAATCTATGTTGCAGGGTGGAAGTAGAAGATTTTCATGTGCAATTCTGTTATCACAAAATTTTCGCATTTTGCAGAAATGTCAGAAAAGTTATTTTCGGAGATAAATTTACAGTTGTATTCGTACGAAACGTCACAGACGATGATGTAATATGGCAAAACCCGTGGTGATGCTGGACTAGTATTATTAACAAAACTTTCATTGTAGATGGCAGTAATGACTCCAAAAATATCTGCAGGACGTTTACTATGATTATGGGCCAATCTGGTAAATGAGCATTGTCATGGTTGACAATATCCACAGATAGTGTCCAAAAGTGCGATTAATGGTTTATTTAGATGGCAGATAGGATCACAACAAAGTATCTTTGTACTATGACATATATTTATTACTTTCCAAGATTCTGCACGAGTATATGATCATACTCATAGTATAGTGATAATAGACGAACTTGGTGTTTCTAAAGTTTCATTGAGGCTCAACGGATATCAAGAACCGTCATAAGATATTTTATTGAAATTTATTCAAAATCACATGGCGCGTGAATATATTCGATTTATGTAGCTTATGAGGCGTGATCAAATGTTGATACTGGTTTACGAATATCACAGCTAGATTTTACAATGCTGTATCCACTTTTTTATTTTTCGCTGAAAAATTTGGATTTATTTAGACTTAAGTTAGAAATCTGACATCTATCATAAATGCAATGTCATGATGTTAGTGCCAGCCCGACTCCTGGCCAGATTAAAAAATTACAATCAGCATCAAAATAAAACTGTGCATCAAAATAATGTCACTAGCGAGAGAACAAATTACGCGTGGTTCAAATAAGCTATTGTTGGCAGAACGCCATCTCTAACATTTCAATTTAGCCGAACAATCAAAGATTTATTGTTTATGCGGGTGCCGTCAAAGACATCGCTAAGACGGGTGGTATATTTCAGAGTCTCGCTGTGTTACCAGCGTTAATAGCCGCGGAATCCCTAGCTGTTACAATAGCTTCTGCGTTAAATACTGTTGGAAATGCTGCTTGAGTTGCACTAAAGTAAGCATCTGGGCAAGGAATGAAACAAAAGGGGCGATTACGAACGCATACCCATTCGGGTCTCAGTCTATGACTGCCAGAGACTTTACCCCGACACGGGAACAGTTTAAGAATTCAAAGGACTCGTTAATATTCCCGATGTTCAATTTGATTTCCTCAATGATGCTATGCAATTAAATTTTTTAAAAAATTGAGAGGTGTTATCATGCATGTTCAATTACCACACAAACTAAACAGCGTTGAAACTGGAATAATAAACTTCGAGAAAACTCTTCTCGTGGTATTCATTGCGTTACTTACGCAATTGATCCTTGTGGTATTGTTTGTTTTGTTTTTTGTTTCGTTTCGTACGGACTGGCACCACCAAAAGAACTTATAATATATATCAGCGGCGATATTCCAATCTAATATTCAGCGCTACAAACACAAATCCTAACGGAGCCTCCAATACGTGGACGTGAAGCACTGGCAGTACTTCATGCTGTATCAAAAAAAACAAACAATAAGACTGTACAGGAATATACAAGTTCTGTTTTAAATAATCGTTAATAACATAATGGTAGATATTTACGGAAAATCAGCTAAAACTAAAACCCAACAAGCACCAGGTGACGATTTACTCAAGCGAGTAGCAAGGCAGACAAATGCTGAATTATCTGACCTGTTCAATCTTACCAACGGTTATCCAAATGAACTTATTTTATTTCAAACCCGTTAAGGAAAATTGAAAACTGGTAATATATCAATCAACGATATTATTATTTGTAATCATTATTGAGAGAAAGTCTTATTCCTAGTGTTGTTACTCCGTCGTCAATACGAGATGGCATATGTGAACGAGTGTTAAAATCCGGAATTGCAATGAATGGCATCATTAACATGATTAACAATACAATTATCAATATAGAATAACGTGTCGTGGATCTAGACGCTGCAACGGAGAAATATGTAAATGATTCAATGATAAGATAATTCCAGTGATAATTTCGTTAGCTACAATCAACGATGGAATGACGATACTCAGAACTGATTTTACTGATCAAGTATAATTGTTTCTGAATTTTCACAGAAAGATAAACAGAACCATTAATGAATTTTTTGGGAAGTCAACCAAATGTTGACATAAAACTAGCTGACGTTAATGCGAATCTAAACCATATAATCAGCGGAATTCCTAATATCGTCAATAAAACAAATCTCGTCAAAATTCCATCCAAACTAATTAGTAGTATTGTGTACACTACACAGTAACATCAGAATCATCAACGTGAACAGCACAGAATAATCCTGTCAAACATAAAGCTGAAGTGACCGGTGTAAACAGGCTGTCTACAAAATTCATCATGTTTACTATATTTCCATGGCGTCATTCAACCGATATTTTTTTTCTGGAACCGTGTCTATTGTATTAAATAAAGATGACTAAGAAATATTTATACTGGAACCATGCGATACAAAATATAACCACAGCATCTTACTGGTGGTGTCTGGAATTTGTAGCTGAAACACCTCAATTAATTACTTAATAAAGAATTATGGTTAGGTTCAGCGATACAGATGCAAGTACGTGCGTGGCAGCGTAAACTGAAAACATTGTTGACGATTATACAATAAAAGAAAATAAATGTCGCAGACGCATGACCGCCATTGACAGATATATGTATTCAGTATATGTGCTTGTCGCTGGAGTCGGCATGCTGTAATAAGATAACCGAGTTGGGATTTCGGACATGAACAGAACACTGGTGATGGTAATACAAATATAATGTTTATTGATGTACAATTTAATTAAGAAAATAAATATCATTCATATGTGCCTGTATAGATCCAAATATTGGACAAATTTACATAATAACCAAGAACCCAAAAATGCAACATGTATAGTTAGAAATGAATGACTTTACATAGTACAAAGAGAAAGGTGAACAAATCACAGCAATTTCACACGGTGAAAATAATAGGTGTTTTACTAAAGAGTAATAAATGAGTTATTCAGTCCACTAGTGAAAAACAAAATATTGTTTTACTCACATAGTTACATGTGGTGAATTAATTGGACATATCATACAAAAATATCTTATACACTCCTGAAATAATGGGTATAACAAAACCCGAAAATTTGTCCATGGCTAAAAGATTACATACATGGAGTAACACAAAAACACTGTCAAATATTTTTGATTTCCATATTAACAAATTACTCTATAAAGATCTTTGAATCATGGAAAAGATATTTACTTCGCCAGATATTCTCAAATGCAATAATATCATATAATATATTATGACATAATAGGCATGGTTTTCCTGTAGTATGTGCAGTTTCATATGTTTAATATTATAACACGTTAACATATCACTTTATGTGATTCTGACTGGTCCAAATAAGCCCATGAAATTATTGTGCGGTATTTTAATTACTGATTTGCTTTGATCGTCGGGAAATATTTTTAAACCCCGCCTTCTGGAATGTTTTGATATGAATCAACATATTTGACGGCTAATTTTTAACTCGACTCGCAAATAGAAATAGAGTAAATATTATATCGGATATCTCAACATGGATATGTTACCAAACAGGAGTTCATTATGTCATGTTTAACAATATCATCACAAGAAAAATGGCATAAAACTACAAGAAAAGAACGACATTAAGGATCACAACTAATGGATAACTTGGAGTGGGGTGTATGTCAGTAACAAAAATATATAATCCACCGTATATATAAGTGTGATTTAAATGTAACTTAAAGAAGTAAACAAATTCCCCTCTGTTCACAAAATAATCTCGATATGAATTTGTTTCCTAAGTGACAGATCATTATCCAAACACAGCATCTTTACGTATTATACATGGACAGTAAACCCGACACGAAAATAAATATGACGTCTTCTGTACAGTCTATTTTTCAAATAAAACACTACAAATATCAGGTCACAAATGCATTGTAGTATGTGTGGGAACTTTTGCATCCGGCAATCCTATTTCACATGAAAATCGCAACATTGTAACGTTTGGTTCATTTAGGGTACACGTGTACTCTACTATCAGCCTGATGTACTATGTACCGCATCAAACAATGTGGCAGCATCACATCGCATTGATCATTCTGTTTTCAAAAATTATTTTGTGGTTATAAAATATTCTCTTTATTCGCATAGAAGCTTTTTCTTTGATTTATAGATTGTAAAACAGTACAATCTACTTTTACCAGTTCAGCTTTGTTTGGGACTAATTTTTATGCAAAACAAATGAAAGGTACACCGTCTGTCAGAATGAACGATATTATTCGTTCTTCTATGTATCTAAAAAAAATCCAATGAAAAAACTATGTGATAAAAAGAATCTCAACTGGGTAACGATTTAATATTAAATGTATGAAACCCGTTGAATAATGTCCAGCATTTGCTCGCCAAGGTTCGCAAAAGCTGGTCATTATTAAACTTGTTTCATAAATTTAGTATTAAATCAGTACCCATGCCATGCCATGCCATGCCATGCCATGCCATGCCATGCCATGCCATGCCATGCCATGCCATGCCATGTCATGTCATGTCATGTCATGTCATGTCATGTCATGTCATGTCATGTCATGTCATGTCATGTCATGTCATGTCATGTCATGTCATGTCATGTCGTGTCGTGTCGTGTTGTGTCATGTCATGTCATGTCATGTCAGATTAGGTCAGGTCAGGTTATGTCGTTGTCATGTCATGTCATGTCATGTTATGTTATATTTTGTCATGTTGTAATGTCATGTTATGTCATATCATGTCATGCTATGTCATATCATGTTATATCATGTCATGTCATGTCATTAATACAGTTAGAAATTCCTAACTCATTTCGATATTAAAAATACAAAATAAATCTGATTTCAAATTATTATCACAATCAAATATTTTTTACCCCTGATTTAGTCCGTGATTATATTCTTGACTTCCTCGACGAAGTCAGAAATGAATTATAACTCTTGTTTATCAGTCAGAAATTAATTATCCTTCTTTCACTTTACCTCATATTATGAGTAGAGTAGCACTCGTCGCTATCTTTTGTCAATTAATCCTAATCCGTCTTCTACATAATATCTATCAACTGTTTTACATGAGCATGTACAAGTATTTTGTTTCGTATTCCGATTGAGCGTGAAAGGTTAATAAATAATTTTTGTTGTGTGTATGTAATTGTCGCCAGTGATCGTAATATCGTCTGTTGGATTAACTTTATGAATCTATATTCGGAGGGTATTGTGTACCTATTTTCTAATTTTCGATATTTACAATTATTCAAAATCACGCATAATTTTTATAAGGTCAAGTTCATCAGATCTTTGTATACCGTCATGTTGTAATTGCTTAATAGCAACAATAATGGCATTCATATTTTCAGAATTCATTTTGTAATACATATTTGTTTAATATATTTATGATGTTTATTTCCAGCACTGAATCTGAGATAACCAATACCATTATCAGTACCAGACTGTTTTCTTTAATCAACAGTTTCTGATGATACCATCTCTTAGTGCTTCATATTTTTTAATGGTGCATGTGTTATAAATTCGTTTTGCATCATTTTGGATACCAATATTATTTAAGATATTTTGTTAAATTGAAAATCTGGCGAGATAGACTTCAGTGGTTTTTATGAGAGATATTAGGGCGCTATATTTTTATGATAATATTGTTTCAGCTCTCCCTATCATTTACTACCGCATTGTACATATACCCTTGTTTTTCCTCTGACTTCAACATCGCGCTGTAAGCACGATTTTGGTCCAACACTTTCACGCCTGAAGCTTTGCATGTGGTAACCACATAATGCATTTACACAGGATTTATTAAAGCGAGATGAAAATCCGATCATCAGCCAGTTACATTTATTGTTTGCTTTAATCATTATATATATATATATATATATATATATATATATATATATATATATATATATATATATATATATATATTAAAGTTTAATTAAATACTCATAGTTGCCTTAATTATAGCATGCAGGATTTTCCGCTATTAAACTTTCTTGAGCCAGATTTGATCTTGACCTAGAATGAATGACAGATGATGACACTTGGAATATCCGTGACAAACATGACCCTGTATAGCTTCACACTGGAAATAGCGTTGTCACAATAAAAAGTTCATTTATCAGACGGTACTAAATTAGGTATAATTATGAGCTATACTGAAGGCGAATCACGGCAGTCTACTCATTTACGATCTTCTATACTGGCCGTACTTTTCGATAAATACATTATTGATGATAAACAGATTCCCTCGTTACGTGGTCAGAGTTGCCACGGATTCATTTTATATAAATAAAACATATAACAATTTGTTAAATCCACTACTTGGTACTTGTGAATGGGGATCATGGAGAACAAAATACAAGAATATATTTGACTATTCCGAATCTGCAGACACTGAAATCACGGAGATAGCGATATAGCAATGAAAATCAAATATTAAAATCATCAATGCCATCTTTGTTTTATCCTGTATCCAGGCATAAAATCGTTTATCTCAATGGACCTGGAGGTTCTTGGAAAACAACGTTGCGATTGAATTTTTTCGACAGAGGTTTTATATGACTGTGCTGGCGCCTACACACAGACTAGCTAGAGAAATGAATAAACGACAAGTAAAATCTCAAACTTATCATAGTTTTTTCTGATGGTGCGGAGACGAATGGATACCTGAGCGAATGGGTGAAAAATACATTCCAAAGATTATCATCTGGGATAAAATTGATACTGTGTCATTAGAAACATTAATGTTCTTTCTTGATTGGTTACTGACAGCGAATACTGCTGTGATAATGTGCGGCGATCATGGCCAACCACCATTCTTTGTTGGACAGTTCCAAAACGAATGGTCAAAAATGTTTGTGGCTTATTATGAGGAGATAACTGATGATTATAGAGCTGTCGACGAATCACTGAAAGAATTTGAAAGATTTATCAGACTACAACCAGATAGAATACAATGTCAAATAATGCGTGAAGTAATTCTAGAAACCCTTAAAATTATTTTTGGAATTTGTGGAAGCCTACCAATTCAATAGTTGCGAATAGAAAAGTAGTTCGTGATATACTGCAAGAAAACATACTTATGTTGCATAAAGAAAAATTTTCAAATCTACCTGTACCATTATGTTATCGACCAGCAGATACTCGACTGCTGAATATAAAAGTTGAAATTCCCGGAACTAATAAGAAACAAATAATTTTGCTTAATGACATTATTTTGTTTGTTGTTGATGTCGTTGAGAGCGCGTTAAGCATGGACAAACCACCGTGGAAATTAGAATACGCTATAACGATTCACTCGTTACAAAGGACTAACCTTTACTGATGCAAATATTTGGTTTGTCGATGATCGAACTGAATAGTCAAATTTAGTTATCTCAGTATCTGGAGTCAGAAGAATAGCTCAGCTGCACAGGATTGTCGTAGGCTTCACATAAAAAAATAATACAAACTCTAGCAATAACGTAATAGGAAACAACTATATGTGCATCGACAATCTGAAAAACAAATAACCGCGATTTTGATCATGACATTGAACCAGCGCCTGAATAATCACTATGCAAATTGTAAATGTAATAAGCTGTGGGAGTATTCGAATAATAATCCACGAAAATTTGCATTTGATAGAATTAATAATAGTATTGGTCACCCACGCTAAAATATGATGCTGACCTATCTTGAATGTAATCAATAAACGGGTTCCAGTTTACGAAAGTCAACGCGGTGGTAATTGTGTCTTCAGGAATTACTTGTAAATGTTCAAATTCAAATCCGCGCTGAGGAGCTGTTGAATCTAGTCTGTAGATTGTAGGTCTGCATGTGGATCTAACCACGCTGGAAATTTTATGTGTTGTAACAATCCAGATAGAATCAGTTGCTCTTTTTTACCCCCTTTCTAGTTCTTCGGGTTCATAAAAGTGTCTTACAATCACATTACCTAGTATGGACATTTTGAAAATTTATGTCGTTGTATTGGTATATGTTTCTTTGTAATCGCGACTGCGAGTTTCAAGAAAATTGCACGAGTACTTTCATTATTAAATGCAGCTATCGCAGTTGGTAATCTTGCAACCCATTCACGATATCTTGTATCTGCCTGAACTATTTCCTTTGCATACTGATATCCAAATAACAGCTCATTAAGTGTTCGATTAAAACGTTCAACGATTGTCTGAACACCATGAAACGCGTTATGTCCTTGTCTGATTTTAACATTATGTTCCTTCATCAACAATGATTCTGCACCAATAAATTATTTTCCATAATCAACCTGTAACAGCTGTGGCCATCGCATGGGTCCTCGCTGATAAATTCAATCGATCGCAGAAGCAACTTCGGTTGTTGTATTTATTGATAACGGTTCTGCTTCTTTATATCTACTGTCAACATCGACGACAGTCAACGCGTATTTGTATGTGCGTGATTGCCGTCAACGTGTTTTAATAGTGTCATGTGATAAAAACAAAATATCTGCTTCATCAACTTCATTGGGAACGCTGACACCAATATGGGTGTCGAATGTTTCTTAGGCTGACGTAGATAGATTTGCTATATTGCCTTTCGTGCTAACCACGCTGAAGCACCAAATAGTGAAATATTTGCTGCATAGTCAAATTTACTAATCGCTGCTCTGCCTCTCCAATATCCCTTTGGCTATAATAAACGGATTTTATTATTATAGTTATCTATGATTAATTACCAGCCCATAGCATTAGTTTACCTTTCATCGCAGATTTTATTAGATAGCTAGCAAGTTTTTCTCGGAGAGATTTATTCCTTATATAATTTAAACTAAACCAACTTCACATTTGCAATATGTCGCTGCTGCAAATCTTTGCTTTTATAAGCAACATCATGAATGTGACACGCTTGATCAATTGCATTTATTGGATGCACTCCAGGTTTTGGTTGGTCTTGGTTATCGAGTAGGGTATTAAAACGAGTTCCAGGACCACATTAACTATAGACAAACAGATGAAGTTTTAGGGATACTTCGCCCACGGAGCTCCTGGTAATTTTTCCAACGAAGTTGCAATATCACCACACGTCTTTAGTCGAGTTTAAATAAATTTTTACTTTTTGTACATCATTTTACACACTTATTAGTCAGTGCACGCTTGTATTTTTATCATTACTGTTGTTAATCAATCAGAGTGTGTGGTTGCCTTGCATCGAACACAATATAAATTCATATTATTTATTATCATGGATATAATTGACTTTTCAGCGACACGAAAACAAGAGCCAGTCAAGCATCATACAGTATTGCCAAGTTCTATCAGTTAATAGGTCCATTTGGATCAGGTAAAAGACAATCATTGCTTAATTTGATAATGAGATGGCTCAAGTGGGGTAAGTTATGATGTACTGAAATATTTTAATGAAAATGCAAAATCATTGTATGAGTAAGTTGGTTTTATTACTGATATTTATGTGGCCCATCTGCAGACGACCTAGATGGACATATTAGTAATCTCGTAGTAATAATTATCACTTAGTATTAATGATCTCGTAGTATATTGGACAAGCAATCAAATCCAGATATTTTCTATAGGTATGCATAAAACTACTGACGTGATTTATGTTTTTTTGCTTAGCGTTATACACAAATACTGCAATATTTTACCTGTGTTTAACGGAATTGATAATCATATGCTGCAAAATATTTATTATATTTGGTGTTCAGGGGATATCGAAATGATCAAGTTTAAAAATTTATTTTCAAAAGAACATGATACACCACATGGATTTATAATAATAAATTTACATAATCCGAAGTTGAGGTATCATATAGGTCTTTATAAACGTTTTGGATAAAACCCAGAGCAGCAAAAGAAGTGAATCGACAAAACTTGAGTGTCCGACAGGAAAATAACTCACGCCTAACATTTTAAAAAAAAAACAATTCAACGCCGATGACCTAACTCACAAGCGTTTGTTAACGTGGTCTGTTTTCCGCATGAACAAAATGTGTTCACGGCTTCAATTTAGCATAATTGACCTTATTTTCAGTCTCTCGTAGGAACTCTTTTTTTTGCCAACGGACCCTCCGTACAAAATTGTAGGGTTCACCTCCTCTGCTGCTACCCAGATTGAGTTGCTGTTGCTATGTCAAATATTGGTTAAGAATCATCTCATTAAGTGTAGATCAAGAATCCTGCCCGATTATTTAACAAATACATCAAGCACACACATAAGAACTTTTCATTCAGATGTTGCGTGATGTGGCATCAATGAAAACAGTAGTGGACAATACTATAATTTGCTAAAGGATTCCCATGTGGATTTTGTTTTACTGCAGTCAAATGAAACATTTAACGAAGCCACTAATGTTTAAGTTTAAGTTTAGGTTATAGCAAAATTGATTCAACAACAGGTCTATTCACCTGGAGACATGATTTTCACTGAAACTAACGATGTTGAGTTTTCCATTGGCACTCCTTGCTGCATCTATAAAGCCGTTCTCATACAACTAATCTTTATGGCTCGCAAGTCATGCAACCGTTACCTGTCGGGGGATTTTCGTGCATTGATGCAGCATATGTTTACCTACAAAAATACGTTCGCAATTATAAGAGCAACATTGACCATGGATACTTCTTTGAAATTTATATGGAGTACCGTGAATATATACATGATGTGCACAACAATTATCCGTTAGAGCTATACCATTTCATTGTGACTGGTGGGTGGCTGTCCCCGTATCAATGCGCACTAGCGGAATTATCCGGACGTAAATTAAAAGAACGTTCCAAACTTGTTTCAAAGCTTAAAACGAAACACAATTATGTACTACAAGCTCAAAATTTTTAGTTGTTCATGCGATTGGAAATGTGTGTAACCGAGATCCATCGAGTATTTAAAGTTCGTCACACGCTTGGATGTCTCCATATATGTAAATGAATAAGGATATGAGAATAAGAGTCACAAATGAACCCATGGGTTGTCATTCTGTTGTTGAAGCTTTGCATACATTGACGGGAATCAAAGCTACCTCTGCGTCAACGACGGCACTTATTGGTATCACGTGGAAGTGTGTTTAATATGATATTAAAACGTCGACCTGGGCAAACTTGTGATATTTTCAAGATCAAACTGGTAAATTACAAACGTCTAAAGTGGACATTCGAGATAGTATGTTCAAGTTGAAAGTAGCTGCTGCAACAAAAACTGGCTAAGGTCACTGAAAATGGTGGACTCAAAAAAAATGGCGTGCCGAATGCTTATATCAAAGACTATGTTGATGATACTAATGCTACAACAAAGTATTGCGTGGGTGACCGGCTTTCTAATGTGCCCGCACCACTACGTTTAGTAAGGTCATATAAATTAGACATAAAACTGCTGCCCACAAAAAAAGAAATACCTGAAATTAAAATAACAAAATGTCGAATTATTTTTAATAATAAAATTAGTTCTGAGAGACCTAAATCGCATCTCTTAACGCCGAGCGAGTCAGGATCGCATTTATTTATTTTATTATGTTATTAGATCTAATGGAGTCAATTAACACAATGATAAGTAATAAGCTGGTTCACAAATAATAATACATAATACATAATAAACCCTGCACCTGTGCTACAAACTCTTTCGTATATACATCATCAATATTATTGATAGCTTATTATTACATTCAGTTTGACCCATTTAACATTTATCCATCTGTGTTCTTAACCGTATTGAGCGTTTGTGTTAAAGATTAGATTTATCGTTATATTTTAGTAATGGATTTTGACCGTAATGATGTGGTTGTGTTCGACCATTTGACCGCAGATGCTAATATTGTTGGTAATTCTTTTCCACTTTGTCAACAAATATATGCTTCAAAGTGGCTTTTGCAGACCTAAGTGTTCACTGAAATTTAATTTTGTTCAGCGCAGACTTTGACAATTTGTATTATTCTGATGATGTAGAATTGTTGAAAATATAAATATTCTTTATGCAGAGACTTTCATTAATTGCATAATAGCTGTGCCTAAGAAAAAATGTAATTGATTAGAAGTGCGTTGTGTATTACATCTGGGCGCAATGTTTAATGATCGAATCTGCCTGTAATGAAATTGTACTATTGTATCATTAGTAGAAGAACTATGATGAACCATCAGTGTTACCAACGTGAACAAAATTGAATGGGAACAATAGCTGCGAGATGAAATTACGAGGACAACCACGTTGATCATGAAATGCAAGCACGCGTGTTTGGTTGTAGCTGATATTTGTGGGCACAAAATAGTCAAAACGCGATCAGAAAACTGTATTCTGAGGCTATCGAGGATAAGATAATTAACATGGTTGAATTAGTTAATTGCATTGGTAGAAATGAAAAATCACCGTCAGCACAGGACACTGGATCAGGAACGGCATTGCAGATTTACAGTCAATGAAATTTGAGTAAAGCAATCTTTACATTCGTGGAATAATAATCCACATGTCGCATATAGGACGCGTATTTCTTGCTAAAGTGAAGACATGTCATGGGAGATAGAGGCTGTGACTTATACCAGAATCCCAAAGGGCAAGTTGGCCAGCAATGCATCGGGTTGTTATTTCCGATCTCGTATGACTTTACGCTCTTTCGTCTCTTGTTGCGTGAGGAGAGACTGGTGGGAAGAAGGGTGGGAGAGTATCGATGGGACCTCAATGGTTTTGTCTAATTAACAGAGTTGCCATGTCAATGGCCACGAGCTCAATACATATACGGTGATGGTTGAAGTGCCTAGTAAACAGAAGACTGACTTCAAATAACCTGATTTTATCGCCAAGAATAATATGGTATTTATCCAGACTGAATAGCAGCACGTCCTTAAGCAGCGGCCGAGGCACTCGCGTAAACTATTCCAATGGAAATCTCTTATGATAAATATCTATATCCAAACATGCAAAGCAACGCCTGTATGCCAGACTTATTAGATTATTCTTCTTCGGGGTTAAAACGAGGGATGTGTGATTCTCATTACTTGATATTAACATAGAATGCTTTGGTGGCGTTGGCGGAGAGAGAATCGACCATGCCAAGGTTTTTTTCTAACTAGGTTGCTAACTAAGAAACATGTATTGACCGCAATGTTGTGCCTTGCATGATAATACTACTTATATCGTATTTATATTTAAAAAAATGTGCTTGTATTAGTATTCTCTTTTAGAAATCAGGAATATCAATTTTCTGTTCTGTCTGGTGTACATTTGTATTTAATTATGATTTTTCCTATATACCTTGATTTCGCTTTTAGGACTCCAGAACAAACTTCATGTATAGATGAGAATTAATTATTTGGTCGAAATATGGCTGTGTCTGCTACTCACAGCGAGATACATTTTGCATATGCTTTTCTCAATATAATACACTACACTTTGCTTATTGTATGTTCGTTCTTATTTTCAGAAATGAAACCAAGAGGACTTTATTTATTAATTCTTGTCTTTCTTGAACCCGGTTGTTATTCACAGAGGGTTAATGGATATGAAACCAATGTTTCCGGTAAGATAAGCTATTTACTAGGGCAATGTTCACTATATTGGACTAGGTTTTAGACTGTGCTATGCCGATAAAACTGTAACAACGACTATTCATTGAATGCATGAGAGAGTTATTGAGTTCGACAAAATCAGAAGGAGCAACATTAGGGTTTATAAGTTAAAATAGTCAAAGCTGGTCACTTTAGCTTAGTCAGACAAGGCTGCTAATTATCATATTTATACACAGAGATAGAGAGAAAAAAAGAGAGATGTGTGTATGTGCACTAAAGTCAGTTCTCGTAAATTTTGATTTCAAAACTTTGAACCCAGTTTATTCAGATTGATTTTAATTGTATATATTAAGGCATGTCAGTAACTGACATTCAATAGTATGTGCATTCTACGACACATAATTTCCAGGCAGCTCCTCGATTAAGGGATGTCACAATGTTGTTAATTTTAAATACTGAAAGCGATGATTGGCAATATGCAGACCTGAAATACGCATATATAATAAGACAGCATTAACGAACGTCAGTGCCTACCCTAACTCTGACATTAATCTTACCAAACATTGGATATAACGATAAGTAAGGCAATAATAAGTTTATTGTTTATGAAATCGTTTCTACTAAATGTTTTAAGTCTGATTTTATCGTCAGTTTGTGTTTCATATTGAATGCAAAAGTTGATGAAGAAGATGAATCAATATGCACTTCATGGTGCTGAAAACCCAGTATCAAATACAAACATTCCTTCGTAATTGTGTAATAATTTATCTACTGCTTGTTTTTTGTTTAGAAAATAAGCACACGGGATGATCAAAAGTTTTTTAACTTATTAAATCAATGATCCACCATTTTATGTGTCACTTTCTTCAAAAGGCATTTTAGACAATTGTTTGGAATGTGGAGAAGAAAGGACGGGTGCACCAAAGAAAACGTTGTCAAAGCTTCAGCAAAGAAATCTAAAGTTTGGAGCAAACGTCTCAATAATATCCACCTATACCTAAATATCTTATCAGCCGTTTTCACTTATCGGCACAGGGAATTCAGATATATTATTTGCCTTAATGTCTACAGCCTAACTTGAATACATAGTGAAGTACAATTACCTATCCTCGGTTCTACGAAATAATTCTCCAATATTGAATTTCCTTTTCTATCATTCCTGTTTAATAGTATTCATCCTCTAGAGATGCTATTTCACCAGAGTAAAATATGCAGTCGCAGCTTGTTACAGCTCTCTCGTCACAAACATAAGTAACAGAATAAAGGTAAAACAACAAGTTTTCTAAAACTTAAAAAGATTTTAGTTGTCAAAATTATAAATATAAAATGTTAGAGGAATTTGCAGCTTTATAACGTCAATCCAAGCTACTCCATATAATTGTCTATGAAATAACTGTGACGTTGACAAAATAGCGTTGTCCAGAATTCATTAGACTTTTTATAAAAGTTCCAGAACAATAATATAGTTAATATAATGAGTACTTTCTATTTCCAATGAACAGTCCAAACAAATGTTTTTCTCTCGAAATATATCTAAGTACGGCATAAAACACGGATGCAAACTTACAACTAGAATGCAGTAAGTGTGAATGATTCCTAAAATCAAAATGAATCTGAGTGCATAATTTTCTCCTTTTATATACTGTGTATTAAGACTGTACTTCTTAATAGACCCCATGAGACAGCATAGATATAATTAATTTTTCTTGTTAAGATAATAGGACGAAAAACTGCTTATATTCACATAACAGCTGTTTTAGTTCACTCCTTTTCTTTGACTGAAAATATGAACGTTTCTTGTCCAGATTGTTTAATATTTCTGAATAGTTAAGATTTAATAATATACATTCGCTACACATATAATTTGCTCGGTTATCTCTACCAAAGTACAACTTAACAACATTATGTGACACAGTTCTTCCTGTTTTAGATATAATTTAAGTAAATTGCTTTCTATGCACACGAGAGTCAAAACTTTATCACCAGGCTGAAAACTTGTTTCATTGATTTTGCATTTATGTCTTCCCTAATTTAATGTTTGGCTTAGTATACATTCGATTAGTTACTTTCCAAGTCTTTTCAATCAAAAACATATTTTTGAAGAATAATTTTTGAATCTTTACTTGCAAGAAATATATATTGTAGTACCTACACTGTACCACGGACAATATGTCGAGTGACTGGTTCAAATAGGCTATAACTGAATTACTTATTCACAAACATATAGGAAATAAATAAGTTGATACCAGTTACTTCTGGTATCACTAATCTGATCGAATCTTGCTCATCAAAGTTTTATGAAACCGTTCCAAAGACCGTTCGCTTTTAGCTTGATTGGCAGGAGATTTGAACAGCCGTATGCCTAATTGATGCATATCATGTTGTAAACTTCAAGACAGAAAATGGACCCTTAATCAGACTGCACTTATTTGGGAAAGCCCAAGTGAAAATAAACTGTATTAATCTTTGGTTATAGTTCACTGAGCACTTCTCACTATCCGGTACTTCAGGGTCTCTTTATTTGCATAATGACTCTATTTTTAACAAAATAACAATCAGGTACTTATGTATCTTTACTTTCACTAATAGCCTCTAAAACGAACAGATCTCAGGCTCTTTGTCCTGCTCGACCACAAGTAATTGTTGTTGTCACCCTTATCAAAGTGATCAATACTCTTTGATAAATCCAAACTAAAAGTAAAAGTGACTTCAGTAAATGCCTTACCAATACACGTGTCAGCTAATGGAATACTTTCCTGATCAGCATTCACAAGAGATTTTTTATCCATACCTCTAGTACATAAGCTGGTTATAAATCACCAATTTTTTCAACCATATCTACCACTTTCTAATCCAAACAGACCTTGTTTGTTACGAGTGAATTAACGACAATCTTATCTCCAGCTAGGTTATTGCCTAATTATACATGGATACACTCGATGGTTCAAGACGACGCTGTTCCGTCAAGGGTCCTATGACTACGTCGGATGACAAAGTTTGACAATGGAAAGTTCATTGACATTAACATAGCCGCATTCTACTAGCTAATAATAGGATTATCAGAAGAACTAAAGAGCGATATAGAATCATCTACATAAATGGTTCATAATTCTCCATACTAAATTAGACTTGGGATTGTTTGACTCAATAAATGTATTGCTTTCAATACACGATAGTGACCGTGACCTGATAGAAAAAGAACATTTAGAATAATATTGATTCTAATGCTTATTTGTCTGTTTGTTGTGGTACTCATAGAAAGAGATAAGGACTTCTGATCAGTCTTATTAGACTCTTGACTACTAAAGTTGTGCTAGTAGGAATAAAGTATGGTTATATTTCTTACCTATTATAGGTCGAACGGCAACAAATTGTTAGTCTGAGTATTTATAACAAACAGCTTCAAGAGTCTTTTTTTTGTATAACCTTTATTCTTGTAAGTGATTAAACTTCCATAAACAAGATCAATACAACAGTAATACTAGCTAATCGAATGGTATATAATATTTACTAACAATGAATATTATTGAATTTATTTATGTTACAAACTATGATTGTAGCAAAATCGTATTTTCCTATAGTCGAGGAATGCCCGGATTACCGACTGGCAAATGGTTTCGTTTCTGTGTATCAACTCGGGGTCAACCAGATGAACAATACCTATCCAGCAGTTCTCAAACTGACCTGTAAACTTGGCTACCGACTTACAACTTTCAAAGATTATGTTCCAGAAACATCAACTCAACAAAATGCCAAAATAATGGGACATGGACAACTATGACCAATTGCACAGGTTAACCTTTTATTTAAAAATAAGTCATTTAGATATCATTGAAATTTGATATAGCTTCCTATCTCTATTAATCTCTTATTGCTGTGAAAATGATGATATTTTTTCAAACTTTATCTGGCTAATTTGTGATGATGCTACTCTTTAGTAGAATGTAGCTGTAAGCCCAGGCGCATTTGATACATTTTTGGATATGTGTGAATTTTGGAATTTTATTCATTTTACAAAAAAGTTTTATACAACTTCTTTTTGAATTGACTTCATTACTTTGCACTTATAGATCGCATAATAAAACGTCCTACTAGCATATTATACAGACTGGAGAATTGAGTTCTTTTAGATGGATTTATTTATTCACAAAGATGACCTGTACCAGACAGATATAATTGATTTACAAGCCCTATGTGTGTCTGTGTCTGCGCGTGTCTATTATCAAGATCTTTAAAACGTTAAACGTGAAACCTAAATAGTGAGACAATACAGATAATTCCTTAAGAAATATATTTAAAGAGAGAAAATCTAAACAAAAATGTTTGATGAATGATAGTGATGGTATACGATAATGAAGCCGTTAAAAGGTTGTTAAGAGTGTCCTATTTTAATCAATCTATAAAACTTATTAATTGATATACACCAGCGACAAATGATAATAATTAAACAATCGTTGCATTATGACAACAAACAATTGGTTGCAATTGCAAATATGAATCAGTTAAGGGGTAATGGAGAATATTGTTTTGCAGAAATAACTAAGACATTTGTAATACATGATATACTACACTCACCACTAATAGACTAAATATTTGCATATGCAAGGGTTTATTTCGCACACAAAGATCTCCATTACCGCGTTGAAAAGTCGAATTCTTTCTGTCAATATAATCATTAGATTTGAGAAAAGGACTCATGCCCCAACATTAGTATCAAGTAAGCAGTATCAAGTTCCTAAACTTATTGTAACAGACACACCTGATACTGTGATCGGTTTGCAGCGAAATCACTACAATTTTAGCAAGCAAATTCCCAGAAAAATAACAAATTTTATTTAGCAAATGGACTCGCATAAGACAACGAATTTTTTTTAAGTTGCAAGAACTAAATATGTAATGCAGCTATCTAAAATACTTAAACTGAACTACCAACAAAAATGAAATTATATTCAAAACTGACAGGATCAGGAATTGCGGCGAAGGATAAACATTCTGCGAAATATTTTATACAAAATTTCAGTTTAAATTCTCCAAGTGATTATGACAACATGTGTGTGTTTGTGTGTGCGCGCGTGTACGTGTGTGTGTGTGTGTGTGAGCGAGAGAGAGAGAGCGAAAGAGAGAAATATAGTATTAGTATACACAATGTTAATTTAAAGTAAATCTGGTAGAATTAAAACTGCTTACATATTATAAGAACTGTTTTAAAAATTGAATCAGATATCATAGAGGAATATGTGTTATATATATTATAATATAATATATTATCGCTGTAATCTCACGGTTGTAAGGGCTACATGCAGTCATAAGCAACAAAGAAAACCGCATCACTCTCCAATTGCAAATGCCATTGTTTTTCGCTTGTATGTTTTAAGGATTGCATATAAGTCTATGTGATTTGTATTGCCCTTTCATACGTTTTCCATTGTTTGGCATGGCAGCTTGTAATTTTGTGTCAATATTTGAAACAATAAATGTATAATTTTACAATATTTTGATGCACATATATTAGATTTTCTGTCATTTAATCAACTTGTGCACACTATTTTCTTTATTAAATATGAAGGTATTTGATTACCTTTTCTGTACGTGGTACAAAATTTAACTCACTAGTTTCAAGTTTAGTAATTTATTATTCTTCCAACTTTCCGACGTACTATGCTCATGTATATGTCTATAAAGATGCAATTTTGTATCACACCTCTCAAGCAGACGATTTATTTGATGCCTTACATTTCCTTACAAGAATATTTCTGGTTGCCTTTCAAATATGTTTCGAAGTTAGGCTAACGATAAAAGGCACTCAATTCAAGGCAATAACAAATTGGAACAGTATTAACAAACTTGTGATGGTGAATAAATCAAAATATTTGGAATAATAAAAATGAAAAGTAATTAATACTATCCTTTGTTTTCAGCAGTTATATGTCGGTATGGAAGGACTTCCATTGGTATTCAAAATGCCGTATGGCATATGACTGATGGTATTGCAAGCTCAAATTCATATGGCGCCATAGCGACTAAAATTTGCAATCAGGGATACTACATGGACGGTAATAGAAACCTTTATTGTCAACTCGATGGATTTTGGCAGCCAGGCAGCTGGGGAACTTGCTATGGTAATTAGGCTGAAACTGTTTACACAGTATAATCAGTGGTTGGGTTGTCGTTAATTAGTGTAATGTCTGACTAACAGATGTCACTCTCTAATCTGCAGGTAGGTACGTCTGCATAATAGAGTATGTAGATACAAAAAGTATGTTCATGCTTGAGTTTCGAATGTAACGGAATTTCAGTCATGTAATCCTTCTAAACGTGGTAAATGTATTAAAAACAGCAAGATATAATTTTTTAGAAATATATATATTACAAAATCAACTCACAAAGGACCTCATGATCGTAGTTTATAATTAGTAATGATTATAATATAGCTTAACCGAAGATGTATGCTTGCAAAATAAGTGACAGTTATAAACATAGGATACTCAACAATTAAATTTATCATCAAGGACAGAGTCGCGCCGTGAAATATAATTTTTTTGGAGATATTACCCATAAGCTCATTCAAAACCGGTCGATTGCACTTGAATATTTACTAAATAAAGTAAAAATTGACAGATAAATAAATAAAGTGATGTTGATTTAAAAAGTTAGGAAGTAATTCATCCCGTCGAAATCAATAATCGGTTTAACATTTCAATTAGTAAACAAATTACAACATAAGAAAAAAGAAGAAAGATACTTCAAGAGAAAGAAACAATTGTTTTACGTACAAGTAATTTAATATTTTAGGAATCAGTACTTTAACATTGTTTAATAATTAACATATATGCATCACATTGTGATGTAAACTCCTGGTAAAATCAATTACAATGTACAGTATTGATGGCAACGTATGTATATGGAATAGTATATTGACAACATATTATCATACCCAAATTATGAAGAATTTAATAAATATGTTCCACATCTAGTTTGAGATTATAAAGCATTTGTCTGAAAATACCATTACAAGATGATCGTAATTAACTCTAGAAATCAATATCAAACACCTGTAACATTCTTAGCTATCATTCTGTGATATAATAACGTTTAAAAATATATCTAGTTAATATGGTCCTGGAGAACATAATAATATAAACCAGGGTTCGGAGTGCACACACACAATATCATGTGCAATATTCTTCCTAACATAAATATAATTGGGGAGATATCATATGACTAATAAAATATTAAAAGAATATTTGTCTCAAGCAAGAAGTGATCATACTTTTCTTATACTGTTCTATCAATTGCTTTAATAAATTCATTAGATATACTCTATTGTTGTTTAACCTTTAATGATGAAGTCCGTGTTGTGTATCTTAGATGCAGAATATTGTAACGTTATAACATACAGACAACACAGATGTTGAAAATTTACCGGGTACTTATTTTACAAAAAGATTCTTTATTATGCTTTTATGTATCCTTTTCGTAAACACTTAGCAATGTTCTATTCCATGGTCGGACGGAAAGATAGAAAGAATAATGGAGAGTTCGGACTCTCTCAAAGATTAAGGTGTCACGCATAACGGTGTAGACACGGCTACATTCTTTTGGGGAGGAAAATGCTTGGCTACCGAGTGTACCGAGGATCTGTAAAACACAAGATGAATCTCTCTAGTCTTGAAGCAACATAAAGTAAATTTATTCATATAATTCATATAGGTGATATACGGTACTACATTCCAAAGGCAGAAAAGCCTTTACATTGAACATTACACAAAATGCATATAATACTTTTCCTTTCAAGTTTACCAACTTTGTGTATTCGTAGCCTTTCGCATTTTAGAATATGTTACAGATAATAAATCTTTACTTAATTAAAGATTATAAAATAGTTGCGATTAACGCAACATCATTTTGAAGACAAAACAATTAAGCATTCATTATATTATAATATTAGAATTTAAAAGACGAACACATAAACATTGGAAATAGGAAGGTTACAATCATAAATCTTCAACTTACAAAGGTACTTATTCTATAAGAAAGTTTAGAACATAACAAGGTCTTACCTGTAAAACACAAGATGAATCTCTTTAGTATTGAAGCAACATAAAGTGAGAGCCAGCGTTTGGGGCTGTTATATATAGTTAGTACAAGGCACCTCTAACCTTTTTTGGTAAAGCCTTGAGAGTAATGAGGGTGCCATACTGGCATTCACGTGTAAATAGCGTGCTTCAAACTAGAAAGTTCAGTCTTGTTCTCATAGAACCACGTGTTCTTTTTATTACTTCTGACTTCGTGTTATGATCAAGTTAGAGGTCAGACAGTAGGCCTGAAATTCTTCGTCAGTGAGTGTTCTCGTTAGCCGAGTTTAGAATATACATATGTAATATGGAGAGGCTTCTGTGCTTTGCTTGGAGTGTTTTATACATGTATAATGCGGAAACTTGTATCAGTATAGAGGCAGACTTTTTTCACCTGTTCGTAAAGAGTATTTGTTAAGTAAATTTAAACATACAATAAAGAGACTTGCAAAAGTGGTAAGGAAACGATCTTGATCAAGATAGAATATATTTCTGTTAAATAAAGTTAATCTACATATATTTTACTCGAAATTACTCCCAATATAATTTAATGAAAATGAGTCCAAATAAGAGTTAGTTTTAATACACTTTAGAGAGACTTTTAATGTTCTTATTTATACTTAAATTTTACCTCATAACACTTAAATATCAAAGTAATGTAATAAATAACGATTTTGGTTGTTACTTTCCTTAAGGTTGTTACTCCAAATCCTTCAGATCCTGCCAGTAATGGTTACCCATAAATGTTAATAAGGATTAATCACCACTCTAGCATTGAAGTCTCCTAGTAGGTTGAGGCCTTTAGTGTTGGGGAACCTGGATATTGCTTGATCCAGGGCCTCGTAGAACTTTTCCATCTCGTCTAAGGTGGAGCAAAGTATTGGGGTGTACATGCTTAAGATGTTGACTGGGCCTGTGGATGTTGATAGCCGGAGGGCAATGATCTATTCTCTGTGCCTGATGACGGAGGTTCAATGAAGGTGACGAGCATGTTCTTTACGGCGATGCTGACAGTGTTGCTTGGTTTCATCCGTGGACTTTCCTTGCCAAAATAAGGTGTACATGGCTTCGCTGAAGATGCAGCTGCCGACCAGTCTGGTTTCCGGAAGGCGGGCAATGTCGATGGTTAGTCGGGAGAGTTTCCTGCCTATTACGGCAGTAATCCGTGAGTAGTCGATCTGCTGCAGCTCATCGGTGAGTCCAGGACGCATGTCCCTGACGTTCCAGCATGCGAAACGAAAAGCTGGAGTCTTCTTTTTTCTTCTTTGAGTCTTGCCTAATGCGGAGTTTGTGGCCTGGTTGTTGAGATAGTTTTCTAGGATCCACACACCCAGTGAAGCTGATCGCAAAATTGTTCTTTATAAGAGCAGTTGTGACAAATCAGGACAATGGTGTAATTTGGATTTTCAATATCTTTCCTTGCCAAGGTAAAAGTCCACGTGTAAAGCAATCTATTATTTATTCAATCAATCAGAATATTTAGAAAATGATCATTTTCAATATCTGTCATTATATTCACTACTTTACAATAACAAGATTAGTCAAAATAAAGGTATCATTTTATAATATACAATATAAATATATCTTCACCAGTCAGCAAACACATAGAAATTCTAGAAAATATGTTACATCTAATATAATTGATACACTGTAGCAATGGAATTAGAGAGTGCATATGTAATAATTTATCTGTTGCGATGCCAAATTGTACGAGCTACATATTTTGAAGAATTTTAGTTATGTTATAAAAAAAGAAAAGGGTACTATCCAGTTATTCGGTGAATGTGTCATTATGCACAATATTTACGATATGGAATGGTAAAATGTGCTTCTTAACGTAGGAAGTACTCGGATTATATTGAAAGGCATTCTTGTCCATTTTCCATAGGACTAAATCTGTACATAATGTGTTTATTTAATACATATCATGACATTTTGATCAGTGGCTTTAAAGTGCAGCTTGATAAATCATACGAATAAATGGCAAGAAAACAAACGTGGATATCGTGAATGTGTAATCGCTAGTTCATTATAAAACAATTTATTTGGGTATTAGCATGGAATTACTCCTCACTTGCCAACGACAGTTGTCTTTAGATCCTAGGAAATTGGGTTTTGTGTACATCTATATTTTGTGATTAATTTTTGTTTGTGATTGCAACTCTATTTACCTTTCCTACTGTTGTCATGATTGTAAGATCTTTTGTCAAATTTGGGTTCAAGACCTAACCTTGTTTACAAGTAAGTAGAATTGTCATTTAGAATTCCAGAACATTCTATTATGTGAAAGATCAAGTGCAAAAATGTATAAATAGAGATTTAATCAACAAAAGTTTCCTTTCATCTTTTAGGACCAGTCTGTGAGAATCAATATCAAAATTTACAGTTGAGATATATTCGAGAGAAGTATGCATTTAAATACATTTAAATCATTTATGGGGACTACTAATGACTCATTTCCTATGTTACTAGTTTGAACTAAATCAAAAACATTCTACTTTGTATTAATGTGGTACAGCATGATATTCACGACAATTGGAATCCGTTGAACATTATATTATTTGGTACTTATGATTATTAAGGCTTGGATTCACAATACAGGTGATTCTTAGTTTAGTGAAAAATGTACGTCTGGCTGATAATGTTTTGAGTTTGATTAGTACGGTTGTTTCTGCTTTGATACAGAAAACAAAATGTATGATAACTAATGCAGCTTTGATAGAATTGAATTTAACAACGCTTCATCGTCAGAAATAAATTATGGGAATGTAAATTTAGAAAGAGGAAAATAAGAGGCACAATGTAAATATAGAGAAAAAGCGAAGAGCAAGAAGTACAAATTCAGATAGCGGAAAGCAAAAGACAGAGATAGAGGGGAGGGACGACATTACAAGTCAAGATGCAGAAAGAATAAATTGAAATGGAATATAGTTTAAAGTATTAGAACAGTCAAGCCAAGAACGTTACTCCCTTCTTTACAAACAAGTTTAGAATTTGATTTTACCAGAAACATTAGGTTAGAACCCACTTTCTAGAAAGGAAGTTGCAAAATATTTTCTTTATTTTTACAAAGTTGCTGCAAAGTTGAAATGCCCAAAACAACATTGGACATAAACATTACAAAAGTCTACTGTTGGCAAAGTAAGTAATGTCTATTCTTCAATATCGTACTAATAATTGCGATTTGGTTAAGACGTATCTTGAAACATTATCTGTTGAAGAGTTCAAGAAGTGCAACCATACTTTTGTTTCTGCACCTGCAGGAAAAACGAAAAAAACCTGCGAAGTTTGATTACAATTGCTCTAAGGTTGATTGTTCTAGAGAGCAATACATCTTGCAAATAGAGTGTTGTGTAAGGACACGTTTCATAACTGTAGGGTCCGCTCAGAAGGACTCTTTTTTGCCAAATCATTCTTGACTTTTGATAGAACGTAATTTTAAGCATAAATAAACATCATACTTGTAAAGCCGAATTTGATTATTTATATATATGCTTTAAATATAAGTACTGTATGAAACAGTTAAATATAATTGCCAGTTTCATCCACCTTCTGTCAAGATGTTCCTTTAAAACATTGGTACATCACGTTAATAAATGAAATAACGGACGCGTAGATAGTGTGCGACTTGTATGCATCGCATAAATAGAAATTGTAGCGACTGGTAAAAACAACTATTATATTCAACTTTTTTAATTTGGGAGAAAACATAGCTAGCTGAACATGTCCTTTTACAGTAAGTATTCATCTATCAATATCGTCTATAAGTTAGATTTATCACAACAATGTTAGCGCAACTCAGTTTTCAAACGTTTGTCCACGGAAAATATTCCGTACACACTACTTTGTTTTCACTTTCTAGTATCTGACTCTTCAATATGACCTTCCACAATGTAATGTATTAAGAACATGCTTGCATACCTGGCTCAGAAAAATGTTGGTTGTTCTAGAATAGATATATTTGGAGCAAAGGCTTCTTCCCCGCCATTTTAAATTTCTTTCAAGAGAATATTCAGACAAGCTTACAGCAATTAACATAAACCTGACCGATCAACCTAGCACAGTCGACTAGAATCAATCTATAAAATAAGGTTTTAGAGAGACGATAACTGCTTAAATCATTTGTGCCACTGAGCTGATACTTATTTCAAATAATCATTAATCTTATATACGTAGCCGAAAACATCAAACGAAGATATTATTGTTTCGTGATAAAGACGATAGGTCCATATATTTTGCTATTGTCTATTGTTCTACTGACCATAATTTTATATTCATTTAAGTATCGTGCTAAGAACAGAAAATCAGTCAAGCAAATAAAACATTATGATTTATTATGCAACACTGCATTGCCTTAAACTAGAAGAACATCGAATACTTAAAACGAACTTAGAACTCTCCACAGAGACATTAAAAATATACGTTCATCAAGGGCATGTTCGTAACATTTTCATTCTTTACTAACTTAAACAATCAATTCATTATTTATTGACATACTATCCATGCGGATCTTATCAAAGACAGAATCTCACACACTCAGAATACTACAAATAGGAATTATGTTTTCTTTTTATTTGAAACACTTTTGAGCAAAGTTCTATTTTAGGTTTGAAATTTTAATTACAGATCATCAATCTTCACCATTTAAGGTTGTATATAAAGCAACATTAGTTATGTTCGTACTGTAGTGGATTCCCACGTGGAACTAACTAAATTAAAACAAATACTGAGTGACACATTATCTGCGCAATATATGCCTGAGATAAGAAAGCACAGCTAAATGATAAAGGCGCATACAAGGCACTTTTAAAGAAACATTGATGAGAGAGAAAAAAAGATAAATACAGTTCCATGAAGGAGATAAATATTCAGAAAGGAGGAATAATGACTTTCCCTAGAAAGAAAATATCGAATAATAATATTCCTCTTATACAAGCAGAAACGCTTCTAAACTAGGATGATTTCATAGAACCCTGAAGATGTTAATGAAAAGTTAATTCCTGAGCGAGAAATCAAATACTGGCAGATATATTGCTTAAACGTATTGACGAATGTAATAATTCACGGCACCGATCGCGATTTTACCAACATTTAAAGCCAGTGACCATCAAACAAGTCTAAAGTATGACTTAACTAATTAAGTAATATGCTGGTAATCAAAATATTCTATAAAATCTATTTTGTCTGTGCAAAAACATCTGTACACCACGCTACGACCAGTGGCAGGACTAGGATTGCTATTCAGATCAGTTTCTGGAGAATATTACCAATCATTGTGATGTATACACCTATATGCGGTCAGGTTTGGATGTCTCACGAGTTTCGCTAAGGACAATGTTTTGCAAATTTAGATACCGACTTTAGAGATCAAATCAAATGTATGTGTCAATGAAATTTACCGAACACCTTCTGTAATTATATACCAAATAACATCTACTTTTATCGTATTAACTTTTTGAAGTTAGCGGAGTTTGATTAAAGCATGATATTTATGGAAGTCAGTACCCAGTACCTTGAAGAAATAATTTCGGCGTGTTGTCACTGGACATCACCTTATCATGTTTTATCGCCTCTAACTCTCCCCTTTTAAATAATAATAATAATAATAATAATAATAATAATAATAATAATAATAATAATAATAATAATAATAATAATAATAATAATGATAATAATAATAATAATAATTGTTCAGCATAGTATTGAAAGAAAATTGTCATATTTGTATTTCATCTAAATGATTTTCATTTTTCAGTTAAGCAATGTATTGAGCCATTACCGCAGTAGCACACGGCCATCTAACATTTCAAGGTGGAATTCGAGGTAACGGAACCTATAATACAACAGTTTCCTTGAATTGTCAAGAGGGATACAAAATTTACGGCAATGGTCAATTACCTTGTGCTGACAACGAGAAATGGCAGGGATCTCTTGGAGTTTGTTCGGGTAAATACGCACAATAAATTAATATTTTTATGTTGCAGCATTCCTGTCCTAACAATCACGTTCCCATCATCTCAAATTATAAACATCCTAAAGACATTTACATCCATTTAAAGCACAGGAATTGCACTACAATCGATGCTCTTATATAAGTTGGGATAATTTATTATAAAATCATGTAAAGCTTACAATATCTTTTTATTTAGCTTCTCCCTTTAGGGCTGGGAAAATGTATGTACAGACTAACATCAATATGCCAACTAAAATACTACGCCCACGTGCAAAAGGATTTCTAGTTCGCTTATTTATTTCGGTAGTTTTTAATGTAAAATGAATTCCCCATTTGTGGGAGAACTACACGAGATGGATTAATTATGTTTGTTTCATTTTATTACATTTTTGTTCAGATCAAGTGCATTAACTATTTTAGTATGAAACTGCCGATTTTGCCTTATTCCCAAAATCAGGTTATTTTACAGAGCACATCACCACAATGAAATGAAGAGGTCTTGCAAGTATATCAAACAATGATTCGACGCTCTGATCTGGCACAAAGTTGATGAACTTGGAGGTTGGGAGGTTCAACATTATTGAGCACATGTGGTAGTTGCTTGACAAAATGTATGTTGCTGTCGTGCTTGATGGATACTCATTTGCACTTATTAAGGAAAGCCTGTTTATGAAAGAAACTTTAGTTAACACCACATAATATGTTCGCTGTGGTTACCTGGACATTGGAGTCGTCGATTATTTAATTGATTTGAGCTTCTTCATTTAGATTGAGAGTGGGATTAATGATAGTAGAACATGTAGCAGTGTTTTCTCCATTCAATGAAAGTTTCTCCAAGGCATAGGAACGCAGAAGCTCTATTATATTGATACGCAACCAATTCAAAGCAGCCTGCCTTAGAAATTACGAACTCTGTGGAAGCCCATACCTTAACGAATACTGTAGAACACTCGCACAAATAGTACGTGAGGGATTAGTTGCACGACCTTGACTGAAATATGGCATCGGAGACAAATCATGTTTGCTAGCCTTGTGGATCTGTTCGTGGGTAATATAAATTGCGCAGCCAAAGATAAACCACTAATTGTTCTGGCTACGCAAGTAAAGACACAAGCAGATACCACAGCAAAATAAATAGATGCAAAAATTGCCGGAACTGAAACGATTCCAGTTTCGGATCCTGACAAAATACCAAAATTTAAAAACCAAACATCGACAAAACGTCTCAATTAGGCAGACGCTTCCCTTTCTTCTAGTATAAACATGCCTACAATGCCACAGCTAAGATAGCTCGCACGGCAGCATGGTATGCACATACCAAAACGCGTGATGAAAATAAACATACATGAATTATTGTGATCTATTTTTGCACTAATTTCGCAACTGGTACCATCATCGGTTGCCACTGCAGCAAGAGGAACAAGAATACAAACATTGGCACAACTAAGACAATTTGCACACAAGACAATATCCGAATGCCCAGTGGCTCAAAAACAGTCTTTATCCTTCACATAGCAGATTCGTATGAACAAAATCGAATTGCAAAATCACGTGGCCATTATTATATCCACCTATGTGCTAGGTAAATACCCTCGACAAATGTTTTAAGAATTTTTTATCCGGTGACACTGTTTCCCCATGGAGAGAACGTCTGAATCCAAATTGATTTGCTGTTGCTGAGTGCCATGAAAGAATCAGATTCTATCTAGTAGTACGAATATAGAAACAATTTTGATAGGCTGATTATTTCGCACAGTAAACACTTCCAGGAAATAATGTATATGCAGGCGTTGCAGGCATATATTCAACACTCACGAACTTCTAAACTGTCGCCACTTTTACTTTGGCCGTATCAATCAAAACCTCAGTGGATAATCATGCACAATCTCGGTCAAAACACTGTGAAATTTAGTGCAGTATAATAAAAGATGAAAGTTCCATAGATCATCTAAGCGGATTTATTCATGTTTGAATGTTGCAATGGCAGAAGCTGCCAACAAAGACTCAAATGAGCTTCATGTCGATAACACAAGTCGCAGAACAAATTTCATGAATGTATTGTTAAGTTGTGGTTCGATGTGATGGCCATTCAGAGCAGCCAAGTCATTGTCATGCTCCTCACACAGGTTTTCTTCAGATTGAGCAAAGAACAAAATGTGTCTTTAATGGTAAGAGCGGAATTTTAGTTCATTATCATCCTCACACAGATAAGGTTTTCTTCAGATCGATCGATGTCTCAGCGAAATGGAAACAACAGTAGAAAGAATCACTATAACAAATTATTACGACGGTTTGATAACATTCTTGACCTCTCCGCAGACACTCAGCCCTGGAATTGTGCAAAAGCTTTCACTGACAAAGAACAAAAGCAGTCCACCGACAAAGAGCAAAGCTTTTCAGGCAATGACAGTGAAAGTCCGTGATCATTGCTATATCACTGGTTCGTACAGTGGTGCTGCACATTACGTGTAATTTTCAACATTCGACTCACCGATTGTCCTGACCCTAAGCAACATGGAATAGTACACGACACTTTTGCTGCGACAATTTCAGATCATCGATTCAGTCTGGTTTATGTATTTATCCCTGGAGAAGCAAACGAGCAATCTTACGGTCGAGAAATTCAGAGTCACTTGTTAATTAAATGCAACTAATATGTACCTAATTATGAGGAAAGGATTGTATCCTTACGAGTACATTAACCACTGGAAGAAAGGCGCTTAATTTATTGTTGTTACAACTGTGAACATGCGAAAACAGTTTCGTCTGCGTTCGAGTGCAAAACCTCAGAGATTTTCACGATCTGTATCTCTGTACAGATGTGTGTTGCTCACCGTATTGTTTAAGGCATTTCGTGTCATCGCCATGCACGTGTACATATTCCATTCCTCTCTTTACTTTTCGCCAGCGGGTATGGGCTTTGATGCATTATTTTATATTGCCGAAATCGAGCAGGAATTGTTAACGCACATTAACCATTATCTGTTTGTAAATCGATCACTGGGTGAACTGGATATACATATCCATCACCTATACTCTCGCTCCTACAACCACAAAGTGTCCGGGTACAGCATCACTAATCAAGCGGTTGCATTATGTATCTAGCCACCTTTAATATTGTACAAAAGAGCCATGATACAACCGTTGCCAGTGGGTGTATTTCAGTAGATCGATCTTGTGCACATTAATCTACACGATCCAAGCAATTACAAGAGTCACAAAAGGATTATCGGCTCCTAAGAGAGCAATGTCGGTCTTGGTTGTTTCCTTATCAGTGCTTGGTCGTTGATGAGCACGACCACAAATACACCGAATAGACTAAACTGACCCCTAGTCCAAGTTTCAAATGCAACTATATATTTCTGGTGCGATATATATGCAATTATACTTGCGAGTGGATATGCGTGTGTCGTTGGTAACTTTTTAAAGCAGGTGCCATATTGCCTCTGTCGGTGTCATTTTAAAACCCTTGTTTGTCACGAACGTAAACTAGTATGCTGCACATCGAGCACAAGTTCCAGAAATTGCTACTCCTCCATTATGTGCCATAACTCTAGCTGATTTATTTTAATTTTTTGTTACGATATCCAATGCAATACGAAGACATGATCGTATCATATTGACATTATTGAATGGCTACACGCAAACAAACTTCTCCGATGCTTATGAAGGTAAAAAGGAGCAAACACTTGAAAATTCCAACCTTCAACAACATTTATTTTTCCGTACAAGCAACACCTAAACCGGCCAAGCATGGTGACGGAACAGTGTTAGCAAACTCAGTTTTCGAACGTTAAATTGGCCCTGTGGATCACTTTAAAGAACAACTGTTGTTGAATATGGTTTCACTATTATTATCCTGGAATAGGTTGTACGTGATTGTATGACCAATAATAAACCATGTTATAATGTGTGAAAAATGATATTCAAAATATGTTAAGAAGTGGTATTAATACGTTTATCGATTTCTTTTCCACCTTTAATACGCTCTTACAATAGGTGGAATACGAAGATATGATATTTGAGAATCAATTCAATCTCGAACAAATATTTTCACGAGGCCGGCAAAAAAAACCCAAGAACGTGATTTATTTGACTCAGAGATACACCTAAGTGTCGGAAGCCATCCGTGACAATTGTAACATGCTGCTGATTTTTCATTGCCTTGATGTTAATGGTATTGGAAATATTTCTGGCCAAATAGCTCGCCTATTGATTTTTGAAACTCCTATACGTGTCGATCTTAACAGACCTCCAGAATGGAAATGGTATATCATCAAAATACAAACAATGATACATCAGAGAGTTTACTGAAAGAATCAAGCTACTGGTGTTCCGTGAGTTCCACTACTAAAACGTAAAATACATGTACAGAAATAAAACCTGAAGAAATCAAATCTTTAAGGAGAGAATATTTACAAATACCACAAACACAAGAATTGCTAAGGCAAAATATTCCTCTACTAATTCCTAAACATGCAGAAGAAAACGAAGAACAGGAATATGTATCTGCACCTGCACAAGAGCAATTATACACGTGATTAATAAAACAAAATGTCCCTGAATTTCGCTCGCAGAAAGACAAAACGGATGGATGTTCGAACAAGTAGGAACATGACATAAACAAGTATTATATAAACTTCCTGCTCAGCCCGTATAAAAACCCAACATAACCCAATCTGCAAAAGGAAATCCTGCATTAGTAGGTTACATCTGCAAAAATAAGAGCCATACTTGAACAACTAAGTGAAAGTCTTTTCGCACTTACACCGGAAGAAAAAGAGCTGATGTATCGCACACACTCAATATACTAGCAAGGGCTGAAATAATGGCTATGAAGAATATTAGACAAAACACTTAATAAAAGGAGATAGCCTTGATGGCTGACTTTGTGATCTTAACAACCTTGCGGTTCGACTGAAACAGTTCATGGGGTCAATAATAGCCACGAAGTCACATCATATTGTCAGTGATTACTCCAATACTCATCTCATGTACAAAGATACATTTCGCGCGTTGAAGTACGATCTTTTTGAAAACCTCCACTAAATATACATCACCAATGATGAGTTCTGACACAACTAAAACAGTGCGAGGGGAGACGCTTTGCGGTAAAGCAATTTTCTGTGCTTCGTGTCATCGAAGAATCAGTGCAAACGGTTCTGGAGAAAACAGTCAAGATAGTGACCTCCTTTATTTTATGACTGTAGGCCACAGTAGCTCCCACGGTTGCATAAGTAGCGGAGTTAGGAGCTGTCGGAACTGCATCAGGGAAAAAGGATGACGGCGGACGCGTAAATACGGAACATGCCTTCGATTACCAGGCACAAGTTGTATAAAACCCTCGTGCAGAGGGCTTCGATTACCCGGTCGCTAATCAAGCCATTAACTAACAATTTAATCGCTATGGCAAACGTGATAAAACATTTTCTTGGTATTTATACGCAAGATGAACTTGAATCGACGGTTCCATGCACACGTGAAACTGGTATCGTCAATCTGGATTCATCAACATGCCCTTGTACTCACTGGGTTGCATACGTTGTAACACCTCAACATAGTTTATATTTTCACTCGTATAGACTTGCACCGCTAGTCGAAGTATGCTAACTATTTATCGAAGTATGGTAGACAACTGTTGTTTCATTCTACTATGCCAGTACAAATATGGTTGGATAGTCCATATGCGGTCATCTATTCGTCAACACGTCGCACGCACTGGAGGGTTTACGAAAGAATTTATGATAGTATTATGAACAATTACCGCCGTTACACTGCACGACAACACGGTGCTGATGATTGTCTGAGCCAGTTTTGTCCGTGTTTGTTAGTGTTTTCTAGTCGTATCGCTGTTGGTGTCGATCCAGGTGAACTTGCAATCTTGCAAACCGAAAACGTCAAACGTGGAAATTCAATATATCATTCCTAAGTTAAAAGGCGGTCTCACGAAGTACCTGGATGGGTCACTGAAAACGGTGGAATCAAAGAAAGCGGCATTTCGGTTGCATTTTTCAAGGAATACTGTGACTATTAGAACAAGACAATATAATGTTAATCAAATCGCCAGTTTGCCCTCAACATTACGCGTAATGTCTTCATCTAGAGAATACACATTACAAACCATTGAAGGAAATATATTAATTTATTGTAATAAAATAAGAAATGGTTTAATTGTTTTTATAATGCAAATGGCTTTGATAAACCTAATTCTAACATCTTAACAGCGCAAGAGTCTGGATCGTATGGATCGTATTGTTTATATCCGTCTGTTTACGGTGGATGGAGTCTCACACCAATAGTAAATAGGCAACCAAGTAAGCCGGTAATAACACGTAATGAATCCGATACCGAACTTCCAATTGTTTTATCATTACGTCACCAACATCGTTCATAGCCAATGATTAAAACAATTCAGTTCGAAGCAATGCACGTCTATCATGTAGGCAATTTAACTGTCTTTGGAGTTTATGTTTAATATTAGATTTTATCATTTGATATATGATAGAATCTGACAGAGTTGATGTGGTTGAGGAAATTACCGACGTGATGTTGGACCAATGGGTAGCAAATGCTAACGTTGATGATAATTTTGTTTCACTTGTCAAATAATATCTACGTCCAAGTGGTGTTAACATACCATCGTATACAGTGTGTGTGTGTTTATAATTTTTAACGTAGCTTTTAACAATTTTTCAGTCATATCGCTACGATGTCTGCAGTGTGGTAGTTTATAGTGATGTCTAGCACTGAGGCATCATGCTGCAGACATGTAGCCTGATGTCTCACCCAGTCACATTATCCTGACACTAGGCCAACCAGTCCTAACACTAACCTCATAATGCTTAGCGTCGATCGAGGCATATGTTAGTACCATTTTTGTAAGTCTTTGGTATGACTCGACCGGAAATCGAACCCACGACCTCCCGTAACCGAGGCGTACGCTCTAACCACTAGGCCATTGGAGCGGTCCCTCGTATACACTAACTAAAATACAATCATGTTACGCACCGAATACAAATTGATAGCTGGCATCACTCTGGTGTACCACAGCCAACTCGAGGTCAAATAGGTTTAATAGCATTGGCAGGTGAAAACACCAGAGCGTCGACAGAAGCACCAGGTGCGAAAATACTCTGAGAATCTTTGTACAATAATGAAGTGGAATTAACAGATATACCCACCAGGGTTAAGTTCACCAGCTAATATGTTAAGCCTACAATGACCGAATTGAGAAGAGAAAGATCTCAACTGTTATTTAACAACAGGGCGCACTATCTCGAGTGACAGTTATTGGACAAAGTCGATTGTTTCATATCAAAAGTTCTGACATCATTGGTTCGTTTTTGAATGAAGGGGTACTAGACTACTAGAACAAGCCATAGCCATCACCATCGACTGAAATTTAATTTTTTGGATTGATGAGGTATTTTATATCTCCTTGACAATTTTTCCAAGAAACAAGGATACTTGGCTAGAAATGCGCGTGCATATTGCACCTACACAATGTTTGTCTGTCATGCAATTACCATGGGGCCCCCAGTGTTTCCCATTACGCTTTTGCCTGCGTCAGAGACTCACGCTGGATATATTGGACGCACACATTTTGCTGCCATGCGTATTTTTGACGCAAAGGATTCGCATAATGAGATCAGGATTTATTCAATATCCAATGCTTAGGATGAAGGATGGTATAGAGTATATGCATTGTTATAACGTATTAACTTCCTGCAATATCGCAAACTCTCGAGCGATTACCATCGAGCTCTGCACAATTACGTCCAAAACAACTAACTACAATGCCTGTAGGACTAGAAAATTATATCCTGATGAAAACTGCGCGCACTCAAAATTAATGCCCAAGAATTTGAGAGAATCGGAGCTCAACAGAGTAACTGTTGGGTATAATTTCTTTAACGAGAAATGGAGAAAATATTTCCCTTGACTGCAACACGGCACATCCGTTAGGAATACCGGTGCGACTTATGATAATGTGATGCGAAGACTTCAAACGTGAATAATCTTCTGATGAAAGGGTTTAAGAATTTTCAAAAACCTGCTCTTGTTCGTCTTAAGATATCCGGATAACAGTTTGACAAACAAGGCATTTTTTAGCAACAAAAAAACCCAATAAGATTGAAGAGGAAAATGCATAATGTAGATCACAAAGTCAGACAGCCATCATTAGATTTTGCTGGTTTGTAACTTTGCTTCAACTAGTGAACGATTTAAAAGTTTCTCTGTAACTTACTAAACAGAAGATGAACCATTAGCCTCTTTGACTTGTGGATACATTTGTTCTAGGACGAAGTACAAAACACCACTGAAAAAGTACACATTTCATGACCGGAAGTAAATTAACTGCCAATTGGTTAAAAAGATTTATTTGGGTTTTTGTATAGGTTTATATATGTTATATATAGTGTGGTGGTTTATAAAATTGATGTTAAAATAACGAATATTACCAAAATCGACAATGAATACCATTATTATATCAATGAACAATGCATTTGTTTGTTGATTGTGCGTGCATATGTATTTGTATTTTTTGGACAGAGAGCATGTAGTTCAAGTTGTAATTTTCTATTTCAAGCTAAAAAGGTACGGGTCATATGAAAATATGTCGGTACATCTTTGATCCCAACAGTTTTCATTCGACTCCCAATTTTGAAACCAAAATATTTTTTATTCTCAATTTTACACCTTTTTGATAGATGACCAGTTTTACCTGCGGAAAATAATAAAAGCGGAACAACAGCTGCAGAATGAGATCACAAAGAGAACCACTTTATCGTAGAAACATAAACGTACGTCTTTGGTCGCAGAGGCTTTTTGATGTCTTGCTTCGGCAGCATCTGTCAGTCTAGGTGTAACTGGAATCACGACAACATCCACCATTGTAGGTGTACCAATCGTTATTTTAATCGCGTGTATATCGATATCAACCGGTGGCCCTGGTGATATGACTACATTTCCGTGAACGCGTCTATTTTTAATAGCTTGCGTTGCGGGCACACAGAGCATTCTGAATACGATGAGTAAATTGTATTCATTTGCAATCGAAGATAAAATAAACACTGCTGCCGAGTTTGACATTGTGCTGAAGAAAATGAAAAATCGCAGACAATTCAAAGTACAAATAACAAACCTCACAGCTGCAGATTTATAGACAGTAAAGTTGAGTAAAAATAAAAACAATCCTTAAGCAGCGTCTCTTTTTATCTCTATATCTCTGTATTTATCTCTCTATTTCTCTCTCTCTCATTAACGACGAGGAATGCTAAGCGTGCACTTACAGATAATTGTGTGAAATGTGGCACAAAAATACAAATTTATCTCCTATGAAGCAATAGGAGATATTGCTGCTTCACTGGGAAGAATACCAGGAGCTCCATGGGCTAAGTATTCTGGCGAGAAGAAACTTACTGGATATTAATATTGTGCTCCTGGAAACCGACTTGATACCCGACTTGACGAGAAGGATCAACCAAGATATGGAGGGAATCCAGTAAATACGATTGATCAAGTGTGCCACATTCATGATGTTGCGTTTAAAAATCCATATCTACAAAGACATTGTAAAAATATAAACCACTCAGAGAATCGCTTGCTTATTGTTTGATAAGATCTGCACTGAAAAGTAAACAAGTGCTAGGCTCCGGTAAGTAATCATATATAACTATAATACTGAATCGATTTCTTATAGCCCAAGAGAATATAAAAGGGGTATATCAACGATTAGCAAACTTGCTGATGTAGCAAATGTCGAAATTTATCTAGCACCACATAAACAAGTTCAGTGCCCACATTTTGATGTCGGAACTCCCAATGAAGTTTATGAGGCAGATATTGTGTTTTTGCCATATGATACTATTCAAACTGGCAGACGTCAATCACTCACATACAAATACGCGTTGACTGTCGTTAACCTATGCAAGTAGATATAAAGAAGCAGAAACACTATCAACTAAAACAGCAACTGCGTCTGGACGAATTTACCAACGAGGTAACCTGCAATGGCCACTCATAAGACGTTAATCATGGCAAAGATTTTTTTTGGTGCAGTAACGTGGGTGATGAAACAAGATAGCGTCAAAATCGAACGACAACACACTGCAATTCAATAGTAAGGCACTCGTTGAGCGATTAAATCAAAGACTTGCTGAGCGATTGTTTGGATATTAGAATGGGCAGAAATCTCCTGAATCGGTTGCAAGACTACCAAGTGTAACAGCTGCTTAACTAATGAAATTACTGGTGAAATTTATATGATCTGCATAGGTGCAATCTCAAAGAAACACGTACCATTTAAGCGACATGACTTGTCTCACAACAACGTGTACTAGGTAATGTGACTGTCAGATATTTATATGAGTCAGGGCAGGTTGAGGGAGGGGAGGGGTTAATAAAAAGCGACTGACTTAGTCTGGAGCGTAACCACACATACAGTCTGGAGTGTAACCACAAATACAATTTTCAGCGTGGCAAGGGCCACGGGTAGACCTGCCATTTACAAACTAGATTCAACTGCTCGCCAATATGGATTTATACGTGAATAATTACAACTAATTCCTGAAGATACACAATTACCATCGCCGTTACTTTTGTGAAGAATTATTCGTTAGCAATTGTATACTAGCCTCTCGACGTCGATTACACTCAAGACAGGTCAGCATTATATTTTCGCGTGTCTCGGTCTCGACTATTATTTGTTCTGTCCACAGTAAATTGTCGTTGGTCATTATGATAATACTGTCAAAACACTACTGTATTAAAGCAAACACAGTGATTGTGTTGTTGTTATTTGATACATATTTTGTTTGTCAATCTTCTGATAACCAGTTAATGTATTTCCTTACTATATCGTTTAACAACGATGCGTTCATTTTCTGAGTTTGATTATTGTTCATTGCGCAATCTGTGATATCCCTCCGTAGCTGAGACATTCTTCTGACTCGAGATACTGTAAGCTAAACTAAATTTGACCATTCGACATGATCATCGACAATCCAAATGTTAGTGTCCGAAATAGTTAAACCCTTTAATGAACTAATAGTTATAGCATATAATAGAGTCCTTAGAGATTTATCCATCGTTAAGGCGCTCTCAACAACATACAAAGGCAGAACAAAATCATAAAGAACGAGCTTTTGTTTCTTTCTTGGCTCTGTCTAGGGTCCTGGAATTTCAACAACAATATTTGTTATCATGTATCTGATAGGTGACAACACAATGGCACAATGGCACAGGTAGATCTCAAAACATTTCATTACCTAACAGAAATAATTATTGCGGAAGTTAATCACGAACTATTTTCCGACTTACTATCAAATAAGCAGGTCTCCACAAATTCAAAATATCGTCATTTGTTGTTTCTGGAATCACCTTACTCATTATCTCACATTGAATCTTATCTTACTCCGGTCTGATTAGCTTTTTAGACTCTTTCAGTGATTCATCAATAGCTCTAAGATTATCTAATATCTGTTCATAATAATCTACACATTCTTGTGAAGATAAGCTGAGAAAATGAGGTGGTTGGCCATGATCATCACACACTATAACAGCAGTATTCTGAGTCAATAACCAATCAATAACATTTTTAATATTTCAACAGATACCGTTCATCTTCAATTCCGATTAATGTTCTTAGGGTGATTTAGTAGCCAGACATATTTTTTGGACGACGCGATATCATTGCTTCGCTCATAGTAAACGATATCAATATCTTTTCATCAAGCATATATTGTAATAAAACTGTTGGAGTCCAACCACGTTTAGTAAAATGACGACCAAACCAAACAGCGACAACCGGATGACGGTTTTCCGATGCAAACTCGAATGACTCAATATATGCCAATCCAAATTATTCAAAATCTGGCAATGGTCAATTTATCGCCACTTGAGTCATCTTTCCCATTCCACGAAAACTTCCAGGATCATATGCAACTATATCAATTGAGATAATATCCATATAATCGTACTTAGTATTCTATAATCCAGTGTCCATAGTCGACAAAACTGCGTTGTATATCTTCAATAAATTCAATCGTTTTGGCTTCCATGACTTTTCCTCCCGAGTTAAGTGAGCAGCAATGACGGAACGGTGAAACTATTACTGAGTAATTGCTCAAAACCATCAGAATCATTCGTATATTTTAACGTAATTTTCATCATCACTGAAGAGATTTTGTACGATAAATATCTCCATTATATCGTACAAACTGCTCACAATTTCTGCATTCGGAACTTTTTAAGAACCACACGGATACAGGGTCACGTTTACAGATATTTCTGATAAAATTGAACATATTACCGTCATGAAATTCAACAGTTCGATTTAATAATGTTACGTCCGACGTCCACGCCTGCGCCTTATGATCAACGATTGTCTATCGAATCTCTCTTTGATTTATATTTTGATTCGTACAAAATCTCGCCGGTTCGCGTCTTATACTTTATTGGAAATTTTAATTTCTTTACCAACAAAATCTATGACGGTCGTTCCATTTTCTTGGTAGGCTCATTTGTTTCTTATTTTTCGTCTCAGATCCGTTAAAATATTTCCACGTATCCTTCTGTGAAATGTTCAATAACTCTTTCAGCAACACGAATCAAGGTCAAAATTTTCATTTGTTGAAGATCATCAACGCTATGCATATCTTCCAGTGGATATATATCATAACCATCTCCTGTCATATTCTATTCTCGCTTATAATATGGTTTGTCGATACCCATCAGTATCCCTGGCTTCGAATGTTTGCTTAAAATACCATCCCCTAGCGCAGTGTGATTCTCGAGCAGGGTCACTTTTGTAAAGGATAGTTCAGGTTGCTTTTGCGACATTTACCGCTGCCATAAATTTCATTCTAAAAAGCTATCCCTGTTCGTCTAGATAATATGCGATTGTCCCTGCTCGCTTGTAATTCATTATAGCATAAGTCTCGGGGTTATCGTCTTGCCTAATTCTGAACGCTGACAACACATAAGTCGCACCAACCTTGCGAAACTCTCTCTCTCTCTCTCTCTCTCTCTCTCTCTCTCTCTCTCTCTCTCTCTCTCTCTCTCTCTCTCTCTCTCTCTCTCTCTCTCTCTCGGCTTCACGGATACGATTGATTAAAGTCTTATTTCTCAAATCAACATCAAGCAGAGCTCGCCTCGGCAAGTCAGGTGTTATTATGCCAAGATCGAATCAAGCCTGATAGCAAATAACCTCGTAATTTCCTTCATCATATAATTTTGCCAAATATATATTTAAATTACGCTTGAATTTATAATATAAAATGATTCATGCAAAGCGGTTGATGATACAACTCCTTGTAATAAGGCATACCACCTGCAGAGTGTACGACGTATAAGTGTCAGACCAAAGACGTGTTTAAAATCAAACAAGGGGGTCTATAGGGAAACGCATTTGTGGAGGCATAAAATACAGAGCATTGAAATGATAATAAGATTTTTAAAAAATAATCAAGTTGAATCTCCTATAAAAAAAAAACGCTTGAGTCTTTATCGCTAGATTTTCACGCATCCCACATATTACTTTTAGTATTTAAATAATAATTTAGACAAGTTATAAATACTATATAAATGGGAAAAAAATAACGCTAATGAATTTGAAAAAGCATCCGTTAGTCAAGAATTATGAAGAGTTGCGTGCTGGTATGATTTGGAACTGTCGAGTTAAACAACGTGCTGGTTCTGTTTATAATGTGGTTATCTCAGAGTCAATGTTGGAATAAAGGTAGCAAGCCAATAGTTTTTTGGATGAATGTTTTAATTATCTGACCAAAGATGGAGTTGTGATTGATAAATATAATGCAGAAAAACTTAATATTTTTTAATAATCTACAGTTTATGACACAAAATAAGAATTGTGAATGGAGGAATACTGGACAAATAATAAATGTCAAAGACCAGTTATATATATATATATATATATATATATATATATATATATATATATATATATATATATATATATATATATATATATATATATATATATATATATATATATATATATATAGACAGGCGAAGCAATAGAATATTAATCAATATACACAGCTACCGAATTTTTCTGTATTTTCCCAGCTTCGGTACATGTCGCAGATAATATAATCAACTCATCATTGTCAAAGAAATACAAACAGATATACAAGTCAAACTTCCTGAAGATTAAAAAGTAGTCTCGCCTGTATCCGTGTTAGAAGGAAGTGTTATCAACTGCGTAATATCATGTGATAGCTTCCACTTTCCTGTCAAGGAACAAGAAGGCAACGAGCAAGCTTTATGTGGAAAGGAACAGGCCATTCTCCACGCAAATTATTTTTTATTTCCAGGTATTGCTATATGCATAATGTTGTTTTACTACATATGATAGTATGAATGTTCCTTGATCGAGCGATAATCGATGCAGAATTTCACTCTCAACGTGTGGAAATTAGCGTCCATTCCTCAGAGTGAAACAATTGGCCACAGTTGGAATAAATCATATTTAATAATTAGAGACTTCATACGCAGGCTTGAAATTCAGCAAAAAATGTAACGATAAATAGACCTCCCCAACATGTTAAGTAATATAGTGGTTGCCAATTGTGCACTTCCCGAAGTTTTATATGGGGGAGGTGTGCACAAAATTTAAAATTATCAGAATACGATATGGTGTAAAAACAGGACCCGCCTCCATCTGATGGTAAAACTAAACAGTAAAAGTGATGAACCCTCTACAAGTCGCGGTAAACCCTTGACACAGTCAAGGAAGAAAAGATAGCCTTTTTGAAGGGTACGCCATAAAAGGACGGTAAGAAAGAACTGTGCGCCGGAAAGAAAAGGCCTTATTAAATGGTACCCAATGAAGGGGCCCAATGGAATGGCCAACAACAAACTGACAAAATGAGAAGGGATCGCATGAAACGGCAGATTGCTCAGCTCTTACTGTCTTTTTGCGACTTAAATTAACATATAATTAAATAGCACTTTTTATTACATACTGCATAATGAAAATATATATCCGATACTCCTTGCAATTCAAAATTAGATGACCGCTTACAACTTGATTTTGAAAAATCAAAAATGATTTGGAAGCATCATAAGAACGAATATCTGAATGAAGATCTTAGCAGCTGAATGCAAATTACACACATTGGCAATGAAATAATTACTAGTTTATGTGTTATATATATATATATATATATATATATATATATATATATATATATATATATATATATATATATATATATATATATATATATATATATATTTATATATGTATATATATATATATATATATATATATATATATATATATATATATATCAGCAGCAGCATTTGTAGGCCTTTTCGATAATGGTTGTTATGTTTTTACTTCTCTTGACGTATTTAGTCACCTAATTTACCCATTATTCAACACTATTCGGCTAGCAAATCTATATGATGTGATAGACGCCAAAAAAAACAAAGAATTAAATTGATCCAACAGCATATATTGAGTGTATTAATTGTCTTAATCACGTCTTCATTTAATATCAATTTATAAGGTTCTCATCAGTCTAAATCGGTCAATTCCAATAAAGATATGCTGAAATGCAAAATATTTTTTCTATTTTTTAAATGAGTAACTCTCGCGAATTTACAAATTTTCGTATCTTTGTAACGTTTCTCTCTACTCATACTGTTTTGCAATGGTGCCACATATTTCGATGCTTATATTATAGAAGTGAAGCATAAAGTCCAGGCTATAAAAGGGTATGTATCTTAGTACGTCCGTCATCATTAATCTCTCCGTACACTTAATTCATTCATACGATCTTTATTTGTCTAGGCAGCAAAGTCATACCAATCGTAAACAACCACCGATTTGGACAACTTTGATATCGATTGATAAATTTCTAATCAATTTAAAGCCGTCTGTTCCAATAGAACAATTGTACAATGGAAAATAAAAAGGTTTGTATTTTTTTACTAAGTATCGCTTGCGTATTTACCAATTTTCATATTTAGACTACGTTCTACGTTCCACCCATGGCGTTTTGTGATGGTGCCACATATTTCGATGCTAAAAATGTAGGTATGAAGCATAAAAGTAAAGCTATACAACTGTGTATAATATGTGTAGGTATCATATTGATTACGTCTGTTCATGCGCCTAAAAGCCTTCCCATACGAACGCTACCGATCTTCATATTTTGGATACATGCTTATACCCTTGTTATTTTGCTAAGATGCCATGTATATCGATGACAATACTATGGATGTAAAGTATAAAATTCAAGTTATACAACAGTATATAATATGTGTATGTATTTTATTAAGTATTCATTTGTCTGTCCGTCCGCCTAATGCATACCTTTACAAACGTTTGCCGTGTAGACAAATAAGTAACACTGCATACAACCAACGATTTTGACAAATTTGATATCAATTTATACTTTTTACGGATCTACTTATCCACACTATGTGCCTCTACCGTTGCCTTTATGCGATGGTGCCGCATATTTCGATGCTAATGTTATAGTTTTAAAGCATTGAATTAAAGCTATCCAACAGTAATATGTGTATATAATGTATCTTATACGCTTTCATTTGTCTGTACGTGCGCTTCGTGCCTCTTTCAAACGTCCGTATAAGCAAATAGGCCATACCGATGGTAAACAGCCACCGACATTACAAATTTGATATCAATTTGTATGTTTCTTCTCAACCTAAATCAATATATGCCAAAAGAAATTTTGTATCGGGCATCACCCTTTTAATACGCCTTATCCATGCTTTTCTCAATCTTTTGTCTGCAGAAAACTTGTGGAGAATTATAGCTTTGTTGTCAACAGATTTTCGTTGATTATTGGAACAGACACTGCATTAGTGTCTCTTTTTAGTCGATTTTAGCACGCCAGTTGATCCATCCATAGCGGGATTATCGCTCCCCGGGAGGGATTGTAAATTGACGCACACGGTTTTCGATTTCAATGTACCAAAATGCTCTTCAAAGGTACATATTGTCTGAGGCGGTAACAACCATAATCGATCAGGCCTCTATCAGAGTGTCTTTAATGGCTAACATATTGACGTTGAATCTGTCATAAGATCTTGCAAGAATATATTATATTTTAAGATAAACACATCAAGACCTTTGTTCAGCAAGTACCAACATAAAGACCTCGAAGTAGAATAATAATATATCTATTAAATATGTTTTGAAAAAAACAAACTTTGAACTAATTAATGAACTTTATAATAATATGTTATATAATGTAAATTATAAATTATAGCAGGTACATAGTTTATTATCAGTTCTCTCAGGCAACCTGAAATAGTGTTTGGTAATCATTCACTTCCTAAAGCAGATAAAAGAGACAAAATGAGGATGTTAGAAAGAAAAATTGTAAAAACACTTACACACATGATATATCGTAATTTGTAACTTTAATTGAATCTGGTCCCCTTATAAATTTCTCGAACACAGCTTCAAATTTATAATGTCCTTTCATTACAATAGCAAAGTAAATTGCGAAAATATAACCACGAATTCTGCAAAGATTGCATGTCTAACTCTACATAGATACATATATACTCACTTTGATGGACAATGTTTCAGTAATACAATGTAGAGGATCATTTATTCTGCCGAACAATAGTGTGCATATCCACGAACCAGACATCGAAGGTAACTCGACCTATAATTCAACGATATCGATAAGATGTCAAGAAGGATATAAACTCTCTGGAAGACATTTTATTCGCTGCAATTTGTTTGGTAATTGGAGCATGCCATTTGGAACATGTGAATGTAAGTATCACGAATCTTTCCGATTAACAATATAAACACAACGTGCTAAGGTATATCGTGCGTTTTAGTTTATAAAGTTTCTTGAATTGTTGAGCCAAGAGCTGATTTGAAAAATGATCTTCCATACATTTTGTGAAGTGTGTAGGCTTAAATGGTACGATCAAAATGATGCTGATTTAGATCAACTGACCACACAATACTAATTGTACACAGTATTTCTGGTATGCTGCCTTGCTAATGTTGATATATATATATATATATATATATATATATATATATATATATATATATATATATATATATATATATATATATATATATATATATATATATATATATATATATATATATATATAGGAAGAAAAATTCAAAAGGTGGCCAAATAAATGCAGGCCACGATATTAGAAGAAAGTCAACAAATTCTGTTTAGAGCATGGAATTTATATTACGATACAATAAGTAATCATAAATGTAACGAAAGTGAACATTTAGGTCTACTTTGAAAACTAATAAGTATTTTGACCTAAATATTTAAAAAGAAAAACTCCTAACAAGAAGGTTGCAATACTCTAGTACTGAAAAAAAACAATGTACACAGCGTCTGAAAGCATTCGAATTTAAATTACTAAAAATAGGAGCATGTTTTAAATGCTACAGTATTTTTATCTCATTTTACCTTTTTGAAGGTATATTATCAATAATTAATTAAATTATATCATAAAATATATTCGTTGTCTTATGTATTTCGCATTTATTTAAATCGACAGCCATAGATTGTGGTTGGCCTAAAGGCGTTCCGCAGAACGTACTGCTGTTAATAATACCAGAGATTGCTGGAAGTGCCACTTACAATGCCACGGCGTGCATCCATAGTAACACCGGGATTATTAACGAGGGGAACATATATGAAACATGGAGATGTAGTAACGAGGGATTATGGAAAGCAATCCCTGAAAAATGTTTTGGTAATTTGGCCTCTCATGATTTCTCTGATACACGTAGACTTCTTACGACAAAAAACACGTTATTTTGGACTAGGTTCCTATATTTTTAAGCGTTGTAATGATACATAAAGTTATTATCTGAATCTATTTGCAATATGTATATTATCGAAACGTCATTTGTTCAAGAGCCGATCAAAAAACAAAGTTTAATGCGATTCCTCTAACTTCCTTAGGAATTCATCCTAAGTAAAAAACAAAATAAAATATGCAGGGAATCTGTTTAGCGACGTTAGGCAATATTGAAAAGGAAAATAGAACTTAACCTTGTAGGTATTTGAACAGTAACATACACGAACCTCCTTCTTTAAGAAAATGACAATGTCAGAATATAGTCAAACATATTAATTTGCACCGCGTTTTGTGTCCTGTGCTTATTATATTCCCAATGATAATAAATTAGGCTGTAATTAAGAAACTACCTGCTTTAGGACACACATTTTATTATCTTCGATGCAATGGTTTCCTATTGCTTTACTCAAATTTTGGTTAAATTCTTGGACCATGTTTTGTGTTTGTTGTTAAGATCTTACTGCTCGATCTCCATAGCATCCACAACGTTAATACATTTACTCAGCTCATCTGCATCAGTGAAACAAACCGTAGTTGAGTACACGGTCTAGTTCTTTACACGGTCTTTTACGAGCGAGACTGGTTTTTTGGGAGTGTATAAATAAATAGGAGGATGATATTGATTTTTCAGTAGAAAGCACACAAGACACGGACGTAAGCTATGCAAACTCTCTCTCTCTCTCTCTCTCTCTCTCTCTCTCTCTCTCTCTCTCTCTCTCTCTCTCTCTCTCTCTCTCTCTCTCTCTCTCTCTTGGTGTGTCTTTAACTTTGGGGCAAAGTTTGAAAGCTAAAATAATGTTTAGAAAAGAAACCGCAAATGAAAATAATGTAAATCTACTTCACGACTGTTCTGTATATGCATGCATCTTTCACAAACAATGTACATGTATTGCTATATTTTATTATTGGTAATGATCAAGGTCTCCATTACGTATGACTTTCTTTATTATCAAGAAATGGGCTTAGTTTACAAACACCTAGATAATTATCTTTCAGAAAGAAAATTAAAATGTGCTTTTTCAGAATAAATCTGTATAGTAATTGGAACAAACATCAAATATTTCATACCAGGTTCAAGGGACTATCCTAGTGATACAATAATTAGTAGAAATTGTCCCATTTTGATCATATTATCACAAGACCCCTATCAACGATGATGTTTATTATATGGTTTATAATAGTGAAAATATTCACATCATTGATTGTGTAATATATGCACGGTAAATACCAAAGAGAGGCAAAAGACAAGATATGTTTGTCACTCTAAAAATAAACACTTGAAAAGCATCAGGCATACAAAAGCGTGTAGATATTACCTATCAACGCACATGAAAATTAAACAGTTATAATCGTACCTCTGTATGTGACAATAGGAAGAATCCAGTAAAATAATGCTTTCCCAACAAATAAATTTACAGGCTTTACGCTTACACTCAGAAGACAAATTATTTAATCTCTTCCATCTCAAACAACGAAACCGACACAAATAAAAAGCATCGAAATATAAGAGAGCTGTATTCTTTCATGGAAAATTAGCAACGATGCCAGTTAAGAAATGTAATGTTGCTCTTATCCTTTCGTTTAGATGGAAGAGAACTAAACCCAAAACAAACGGTTTTCATAAAACTCTCATGTTAAATATAATTAAAGATGGTGAAGGTATAAAATAAACTGCAAACATTAACCTTACATTGAATCGTTTAACAACTCTAACTTAACGCCAAATCTTCACCACATATTTGTAAAGAGGATAATCGTACCTCATGTCCATATTAGACCGAGAAGGACTTTCAACATTGATAATGAAGATTTCACCATGATTGTTATATCATGCTTCTTTCCAAACCTAACTAATCTCTCACGTTAAGGAGAGTTTTGCGTTTTGGAATTTAATTAAATCGAATCAGCATTCATTAAAAAGAAGTGATAACATTCATAAGTGACAAAGTCATTGTCTCGCGTATAACGACAGTTTGTGACTGCTGGAAGAGGCAGGATGATTTTGTAAATAGTCTCGGCAATATAAACGGAACACAAAGAGATTACAACTGCGGGATAAAAGACTGAATTTTAAATGAGACCCTTTACAAACGATTGTACAAATGATCATTTAAATGTTAAACTTATTTCAAATGATTTTTTTAAATAAGAAACATATCTCACTGTTTGAAATAAAAAACCCATTCTTTTTTGACGGTAGCGAACTACCAAAGATACATTTTTAAACAGATTGAACCTGTAAATATATGTTTTGTATCTTGGTTGACTTTTTTTCTGTTATAAAACCCATAAGAGCATTTGTTTAACAAAACATTATTCACGAAGGAAAGAAAACTTAATTTGAAAATGGTCTCTCTGTTGGATGCATACTTAAAAGCTTCAGAGTCATGAAGCAACTCTTTGCATAATGTGTTAATTACTTTCCGATGGTACACTCCTCTCCATGAAAAAAGTCATGCATAATATTTTGTGCACAACAACTTTATTGATAAATAAATCCTAAAATTGCTTTTAAAGCCGACAGTTGTGTGCTTGTGTATGTGCGTGTGTATGTGTGTGTGTGTGTGTGTGTGTAAGAGAGAAAGAGAGAGAGACGTGGTGTAATAATGCATGCATTGTGCATCATATGTAACTAGAAACACACTTTTTGCAGGACCAGTCTTATTACATAACTCTACATAATTTCCCACATTTTAATCTGCAATATTTACAGAGACTCCAAAGAAGGAAGCATGTACAAATGAGAACGGAAAGCAAATCATTTTACCAATTGCAGTCCTTGGTCCTATTTGCTTGATCCTTATTGTGACAAACATAGTCATATTATTTCAACTTCGCCATTGTGCATGTAAGTATTTTAGTCTTGTTGAGATGAATATATATATATATATATATATATATATATATATATATATATATATATATATATATATATATATATATATATATATATATATATATATATATATATATAAAGGATACAAATCATATGGCGAATAACAACCCTTTCAAGCATACTGGATCCACCAAGGGATTACGTGTGTCAGGGATTGATTAAAATAGATGCAATAAACTAACGACGAACAGTACGAAAATAGTAACTAACTAGCATAAGCGCTTTCGACTCTTAATGAGTCTTTTTCAAAGGCAAATACAAAACATATATACGACAAACAAATAAACACAAAAACGTTGTATTTGTAAAGCTGGTTGTATTTATAGTTGTGGAGAAGCCATGTAGAGGTTTACAAACACCTACATGGCACCTAAATACAATACGCTTTAGGCAAGATATTCGCAAACTTTGAAAGGGTTTCTTAAGTTGTAAATTCTGAAAATCCGAATATCAAAAAAGAGACTTTCGAAACATTTGTTATTGATCGATTGGCTGCTTCCCTAAAAATCAAAATGTGGAACTTGTACAACATGTTAATTATGAATATATCTAAACATATACCGGAACTATTTCCAGGTTGAGCTCTATTGTCCCTTTATATTGTAATCACAATATTCTTTAAAGTAAAAATGTCAACGTTTGTGTAAAAGGTAACTTACTGATGAGAGATGATATAATGCGTTTGGTTATTTACTAAAACAATACAAATTTTCAACTTAAAATTTTAATAACGTTTTCAATAAGTTGTCGTATTAATATCTTTTCCGATTTAAATTGAAATGAAGTGTCAGACGTTTTCTAAACACTAGGATACGACGTACAATTGTTAAGGTAAAAAAATGTATGACTAATGTGCTACATTTAATTATATGACAATTACATTATCAAATGAGATTTCGTAATCCTTGCAGTGATGCCACCGGAACGTATGATGAGTTAGAAAGCGACACAAGGAAAATATCATCATATAATAAAATTGAATTCAAGCGAGGTAATGTCACATCATGGCGTATTTGCCATGAAAGTTTCTGTTCATCAGACAAACAAAATTTGAGATTTTCATTTCTTATTGAAATATTTAACATATAGCTAAACTAAAAAAATAAGAGTTTTCAAACACAATAAGTACTACTTTTACAGACGTGTTTCTAATTAGCTCAAATATTTCATGATAGCTTTACTTTTTACTCAGTATGACTTGTAGAACACTATACCTGGGCTTTACCTTTGTCGTATTCTGTGTTTTCCTGCATATACTGAAAAACATTTTATTGAATAAATGTAATTGTTATCGTTTCTAGAATCAATTATTTGTTATTAAAGTCCATACGAAAGTTATAATTTTATCTGATAATTTCTATAGTTGTGCTTTCTTGAGAAGAATGTCAGCTACAATCAAAGAAGCGAATATTAAAGCTGAAATAGGAAGCATGCTAGTATTTGATTTAGTGCAGGATAGCAATGCATTACGAATTCCTGTCATTTGTTTCAAAACAAAATCTTATCAAAACTTCATTGCAAATGTTATTTCCCCTTCCGTTTCCTAGTTTGTACATAATATAAATATGATCTTTTGGCACATTTAACATGTAACTGATACAATTTCAGAAAAAATATAAAACAAACATACTTAATGTTACGATGCCTGGAGCTGTCAATTTTATAGAAACGTACATCAAAATAACATTGACTCAAATCCATTACTTTTCAGCATTTACTTCTAACGAGAGAGCTATATACGCAAAATACAGATGATGTTGCACGGATTTGAAACGGACAGGAAAGTTAAAAGGACATGAACATCCGGACCGAATGACAAACATGAACGATACAAGGTGGAAATGATACACGCATTGATAGATTAAATAAACATATATAGTATCTAAAACGTTTATTCATTTTGAGTTACATTATGCTTGCAGTACATTACCAAATGTTGGGTAGGGGCCCCGAGTGGCCCAGTGTGTCTAAAGCGCTGTCCGTTACGGATCACTGCCATCTCACCTCTGTCTACGTGGGTTCAAGTCTAGGATTCGGCGAATGTGGATAGGCGAGAAAGCTTGCCAGTAGCTTCTCGTGGGTCGGTGGTTCTTTCCGGTGATTTCCCGGTTTCTTCCTCCACCATTAATACTGGCCGCCATGAATAGCCTATCGTGTGCTGAAAAATGGCGTTAAGCCCAACAACAACAACAACAACAACAACAACAACCAAATGTTGGGATCTTGTTGAACTCTTCCTAAACACGACTGTTTCCATTTACTACCGTCTTGTGCCGCTGCGTTTAATGTCAAATTAGAACTTCTTCAAGAAATAACTTTTGCATAAACATACACACATGCAAACCTAAGTGATCTAAACCTCTCGTCAGTCTTTGTCAGAGGCAATATTCCGAGTCAAACAAGACAGAAATTATGCACACAGTCAAGCTAAATTTGGAAATGCAATGTTTTCGTTGATGCTTATTGTTTCTCTTGTTTGCTTGCCTTCCAGACTCTGCCCTATATAAAGACTCGGTGTAAGTAAATAAATCTCAGGACAGTTAAAAATTAATTGCACACGATTCCTTATCAGGTTTTTTTTTATAATAATTATCTTACACAATCCCTTAAGCACGCGGTCCCTTGATGTATCCAGTGCACAGGATAAGACTTATATCATGTGTGTGTGTGTGTGATCCTATCACATATAATAAATCATTTTGACAATGATAAATTTAAAGGTAAAAGTTATACGGCTTTGAAATATATTATGGCTAATTCACATTTAACTTCAAAATTTATTAGATAATTTGGAGAAACAACTTGAATAACAGTTGAGAATTACACTAACAAATATAAGAAACAGTCATAATAAAGGTAGAAACAATACACGCATACAATTAGAAGAGAAAATTGGACAAGCAAACAGATAAGAGTAAAGAACTATTATTGTATAGATAATGTTTTTGTTCATATTTAAATCTTCTGACATTTGTACCATAGATGTCAGATTGTTAAACATTAACAAGCAGGACACCTTAACATTGACTTGTATCCCAGTTTAAAGTTAAAGTTTCAACGACATTTCGAAAGCTATGAAAGTATTGCTCACCTAGAAACCGCTAAACATAAATAATGCCCAAACATGATGGTTTTACAATGATAACTGTAAGAGCACAAAATGATAGGAAATTTTGCCAGAATCAACTTTGTTGGATTGTCTGGCTGGGCAATAGTTGGATATTGAATCTAACAGAGGGAACAAAATCACTACAGATTAAAAAAAATCGTCCCATACTTTTAACCTGCACTTTTTAACCTGCAAATTATAGCTGTGGTAACAAATATGATTCCAGCAACTGATAAACAATATTTACCAATTAGTAAAACAATATATAACATAACGGAATAGATCTTGAGGACAAAAATGATAAATATATTAACTGACTCCTAATTGTACTTGCACACGATTTAAAGGACAAAATACATTAAACAAAGCAGTATGATGATTGTTGTAGAGACATTTAGTTTCTAAAGCAATACACTTCATGTTTGACAACATTATTTACGTTTCTATCAAACTACAAAACAAGACCTAAAATACTGGGACACAGAAAAAAAATAATCATACAAGAAATAAATAATCCATCCATTTGGTTTCGAAAACCAGTTTATCACATTAAACTGATACTACATTATGTTGCTACTGGCATTTTGGATAACATGATCAAATATATGCAACTATTTGTCATAATGACGTTTCCTCTGTTTGCAAATTACTCAACCCTACCTTTTAACCACTAACTTATCCAACGACATGCGTGCCTTCTATCTCTCTCCTCCATCTTTTTGAAGGGACTCGAAAGGTTGCTAAAATTAACATAACATTTTAACAACCGTGGCAAATTCCAAATAGTTATCTTTAAACAGCTATTTTAACCTTACAGGTAAATATGGTTTCTAACCTCCTTTAGAATCAGCATGATATCACTATGGTCTCAAGCGATCATTTGCAGATCAAATGTCCCCCTTAAGTTAATATTTTGCAAACGAACATAGTATCTAATCCTAAGTTACTAAATTTGTTTACGCTCCCTTTATGTTTTAAAAAGCTACAACGTCGAAGATTAGCATATATTACAGAACATATCTATCCATCCATCCACCCATGTATGTTTGTATATATACTTATATACAAGGGCTCGTACTCAATAACAAAGAAAAGAGTAAAAGTCAACAAGCTTTGTATATTTTAGCAAAACAATTTATTTCCCCTAGGCAACAATGTAAAATTAGTAAATAGGACTTAGAGTCTGTGAATATAATCCAAAATCTGATCCTAAGAATAAAAACACAAGTCCTGTCACTAAATAGTCATAACAACTCAGGTTCGAGTCCCGAAGACGTAGAAAATATGGCGATGACATCAGATGTAGTCCAATGTATGAATATCGACTATTCCTCACTTGAATCACATTATTTATTTCCGAATAATTCCAGAAAAAAATTTTGAATATCTTTCAGAATTATTTTATAGAAAAGTCAACTTGTTGAGTTTTCAGGGGAATAAATATTTAAATCCAAATATCATATGAAGCAAAAACAATCCTGGCAACAAATTAAATAATACACCATGCAATATCAAGGTGTTAAATGACTGTGCCCAAAGCCCAAAAATATTAAGAATGCGTATTTAGAACCCAAATGCCTCATTTGAAATCTTGCGAGATTTGTCATGTGGTCTCTTACTACACTAGTTTTGGCATGTCCGCCAGTAAGAATCCACTTTAAAACCAGTCATAAAAAGGTTGTTTACATACAGCAATTACGTATGCCTATGATACTCACCAATCATTGTAACTTCCTGTTGGCACTGTTACCAGGGTAAGACGGACTAAACGATAATTCTCACATAATACATCTTCGTCTTGAATAAACAAACTTTGTTATAAAAATATATTTCATTGCTGTGTTACGTTTCGGCTCGTTCAAAGTAACATAAAAGAAAGAGTGAAGACAAAAAGCATTGTAAATTTAACAAAAAAAATTTGTTTTCATAAAAAACATGAACAAATGTAAATTTGTTAAACAAGACTTACGGTTTACAGAAATGATCCAAATTGTTTGTTCAAAATAGAAACATAAGTCCTGTAAAAGTTCTAAACAGTCTGAAGTGTCTAAAGTTCTGATCAAAAATGGCGGATGACCACATCAGACGAATGCTAACAGAAAATTCCAGAATTTACACAATAAAGCACGGTTTGTGTTGTCCTGTTCCAATTTAGAATATTTTCGGGAAAATGTCTTTGTCCAAATCAGTAATGTTGTTCTCCAGGAAAACAATTTTTCAGAAAAACGAAAGAAAAATTAGCTCCTGTAACAAGACATGTTGTTCTACGTAGAAATACAAACAAAACACTTCAAAACCACTGGGTATAACAAACCCCCAAATTAGCCTACGGCTTAAAGATTGCATGCAAGGGGCAACACAAAACACTCTGTCAATATCACGCTTGGCTACCAGTCACACTGGTCAATCAAGCAATCAGCATTATAGGTAGTCAACAACTACCATTCAGTTCCTTGGTGAATCAAGCAATCAGCGCCCACCAATCCGGTCAGCAAAATCCGATCACCTGCAGCACTGTTCATTCAGCTCTACGGCTGCTACCACGTCGATTTCGATCACCATGGGTCACTCATGTAACCTGAAAATATTTACTATTCATGACACGGGCATATAGAATAAAATGTAATGACGTTATATAAGGTAAGTTATTAAAATCACATTATCGGTACAATATCACAAAACAATAAACAGGTTCAGAAGTTTACTCGTGTTTGATAAGATTAATATGATACTAAGTGTTTCTTAATAAACTGCAACTTTATATTGTTAAAAAGTCTCTTTGCTAAGTCACAAAGAAGAACAAAATATTGTCATAATACCACGCAAGCCAAAGCTACATAGAAAATGTACAAAAGTAACACGTTGTACAATAAATGCTAGATCTTTCAATACACATCTGAAAAAATATCCATAAGAAATTAATAAATTACCTCTACAGCTGAAGATGAAGCTAAAGTTGCTACTTACTGACAAAACGTTCCTTATGGTGATGCATTTATATACAGACGATGTAGCCGTGTAAATCGTTGTTTTTGTCCATCGAAAGCACTTTGCACCTGCGGCAGTGATGAGCTGAACTCACTATATCTAATATTGTGCAATATCTAAAAATTACCCTCGGGTATCGTTGTACACGAAAACAAACGAATCCTGAGTAAATGCATTTAATAAATAGAGAGATTTATATAATTCCGTAAGAATGATAAAGAACCCTTCGGCGTGAATTGTTCAAATTCTTTAGAAATAAGAGCATTTGAGACATGTTATCTTTTTTATGCTTTTATATAAATTTAAAGCAATCAGAAATAATGTGTCATTTCTTCTTGCAATACGTACACGTAGGAAGAGACAATGATTTTGAATAAAGCTTATCAGAAGCTTTGTTAACTGTTTTGCCAGACGGATGTTTAGGAGGACTCGTATTAGGTTGAAATACTTTCTACAAGCAGACTGCAGAGTAAAAAATTTGCCTACAAAAGAAACTTGATGAGCTAAGAAATACTCGTCGGCAGCACAAGCAGCCTTTTGCGAGGTTTTACTCTCATGCTCGTCAAGATAAGGTTTAATATCACTGTGGACACAGCTTTTAAACTCTTCAAGTAATACAATTTCTCTGACTTTCATAATTGTGATCAACGGTTTTGCCTAACCACCATATATCAAATAACTGCTCTTTTTATCTTGCAAATTCATCACAAATTGGTCCAGCTTCTTTCTTATTGTTCCTGAACTTTTGCTGATAAGCGTCAGGAACTAACTCATAACCCTTTAAGATGCATTCCTTAACCAGATTATAGTCAGCACTTTGCTTTACTGTAAAGGATGTATAGATATTTCGGGCTTTGCCAAAAAGTATACACTGTAATCATTAATTCCAATACTCCCTTGGGTATTTCAAATATTCAGCAACGTTTCCAAAAAAAGAAATATTTGCGTACTTCTTTTTCGCTAAAAGAGTTACTAGCCCAATATTCTTTATAATATCACAAGTTGAATTTTTATACTGAGTTGGAATGTGTCTTTCACTAGCCAGCTCTTTATTTTTTAACTTAATTTGAAATTTGTCTTTGTCCTTCTCTCTTTGCTTTTTTCTCTCTCTCTCTCTCTCTCATTCTTCTAATTGTAACTGTTTCTCTCTCTCTCTCATAAATTGCAAATGCATTCGTCTATATATATATATATATATATATATATATATATATATATATATATATATATATATATATATATATATATATATATATATATATATATATCAAATTGTCACTGCATTTGTTTCTCCTCTTTTTTTCCATTTGCTTTTATTATTTCTGAAGTTCAAGTTTCCTTAACTCTAATTACTTCTTCTAGTTTTGCTTGTTTCTCAGGCTAGAAAGAATCGATCTAAATTTTATAGAAAAATGTCAAATCCATTAAATAAGTTCACATTACACTAGCATGTATTTTAATTAAATAAAAATATTTATAAAACAAATAAAACTAACAAACAATCAATTTAATCACATATAAGTAACTATCTATTTATCAATCTGCGTGTGTGTGTGTGTGTTGTTGCTTCTTAGGGAAAACTTAGTATTCGTAGGTTTAGCGAAAGTTCGCCACTTTTACTTGTTGTATATCTCCCAAAATGTATGCTTCACATCTTACAATGAGTGCTGATTGCACATTATGATAATGGTCATTTGCTAGAGGCATGTTTACATAGCACTTGAGTTCAAGGTCAGTCTTGTTTACAGATAGTCTAGGTGTTTTATTAGTAAATCTGTACATTTTTTAAGCTGAATGTATTTTAAATTTTTATAAATAGGTATGATTCATTCCTGTTCCAGATCTATCTGTGGGAATCCTCCATGATCAAATGTTGCAGTTGTGCTGAGGAATAATTTATTAAAATTATTCATTGAAACTACAAACTACTGATGGAATTTTGAGATACTTTACATGAGATTATTGTGAGCGTATCTAAATACATGGTATATTGTATCAAGACCATTGGAATTCATTCAGAACATTATATATTTTCGGCACATGATATATTTTTTCACTTGTGAAAGGACAATTAAGATTGTGTAGGATTTAGCTGACAATGATTTAGTGTCATTTGAATCTTAATTTTAAATTGTGGCAAAAATGACTTGTTGATTTTGCTTAAATGTTTGCTTTCACTTCATTCTACTTCATATTATGAGAGTTAGATTCGTAATAAAATTCATCAGAGGTACTTATCTTTTCTGTTCGGTTCTCGCGCTCATCGGTCGAATGGATCATTTGTGATTATTGTTTTCATGGGAGTTTCGGTGTGTTCATCCAATAAATTGTTAACTATAAAATTATCATACATATCTCCCCTCAATATTCATCCTCTTAACATTTCATTATAAACAGAATCTTCAAACATTCTTCAAATTGTTCTGTACTTTATACCATTTTTCATGCTATTTGAATGAATAACATCACTTGCAAACATGATGGTTTCAAAGATTAGTTTCCATGAAACTGCAGAATGCTAACAAGAATTAAAAAATTGTAAAACAAATAAGACAAATAAAGATGCAACCGATCTACTAGTAACGTAAATCCTGATATTATAAGAAACGGACGATAAAAAGACAATAAGACCAATGAAGTCCTTGTTTTAAAAAATCGAATCACTGTCAGTTATTCACCTTTCTCGGATGGATAAATATTTACCCAATGATGACATTTAATTAACAATAAAATGTAAAGAAGAGTACATGACAGCAAATTACTGGAGTGTTCATCTGGAGCAGTATTTTAAGTAAATAAATGAATAAAAAAGAGTCAAAGATAAGTTATCCAAAATCTTCTGGCTGGAACAAATGTCAGTTTTGAAAGTCTCGACTTTTATAACGTACCTCTCTATTACATAACATCCTCACTTTTTTAGACGAACGTACTACTGTGAGTTTTCTTTTGGGTTTAAGATGAGTATAATTCGATGCAAAGGTTATATGAAATATAATCAATACATATATGTATTGGAAATATTTTGTGAAAAGAAATTGTGAAGAATAGAATTATTAAAAGAAATATGAAACATCAGGAAATACCCCAGTGGATTATTAATATGCTATTGAGGTCAAGACTTCGTCACTACGTAACCATGTATGATATTCGATTACTATGCGCCATATTTAAAGACTTAAGAAATGTATCTGACTGAAATTTACAATTGTATGAATGATTGTAAGTTTTGACTATTTTCGAGTATGTTGATATGTAAATTATTTCCATATACGTTCTTACAAAGCTCTTTGAAACGCTATCAAGGATACAAAGAGCATACATCGATGTATTTAATTTGCTTTCTTTCCGTTAATTTTTATGTATATTTAATTTATATTGTTTACCTGACTAATTTAAAATGTCTTGTTCTATGATAAAATTCTCTTTATTTAATAAGCTTTTTATAAGACAGTTTTTTAAGTTTAGCTGAATCATCACAGAACTAAAATGGCAGATGTTTATTTTATTACTTTATTCAAGCAGGATTCGTTTTCCTTAAAACTTCATACACATCTGCAGTATTGTATCCATACAAAAACTGTCCGGCAGAGACTAAATCGTTGAATTGTTCCCGCTTCGACTCCCATTTTTTCTTCCAGCTTTGAATGTATCCTCTATTTATCTATGTAAAGTTCAAGCATGTGTTTGCGTTTGCATTCTATTTTGATTAGAACGTTTGTTGTATGTTATTATCTGTGTAATGTTACAAGAAATTATGTACGTAGCCTCTAAATTATTTAGGTTTTTTTTTGTTTCACTTCCATACTAATTCTTAATAATAATGACTGAGACTCGAATGTTTCTATAAGTCTTCTGGAGAAAGAATAAATTATATATGTGAATGGATATTGATCTCATTTGAATCTAGTAGTTAGCACAATCAGATCGATGATTTCACAACTCTGCAATTGGGTCAATCACTTGGTTCTGGTTCATTGAGATTGCCCCAGTTAGGAAAGTTTGATCGTGGAACGATATTCTATCCATAAAAGAAGTGTCCGGCTGATTCCAAATCGTTGCATATCCCCCATTTCGAATTTCGACTCTCATTCTCTCTTCCTGCTTTGAAGGTATCATCCATTTATCTAACTGATTTCTCAGCTTTTGTTTGCGTATGCATGCTGATGAAAAACTAAGTATTGTAATGTCCTATCGGATTTACATTTGAGTACCTGATTATCAAATTCAGCAAACATGTAAAACTACGGCCTTGATCACCATCACAAACAAGTTGCCTTTTAAATGAACAGTCTAGAGAGCGCTTCGGTGAGTATTCCTACGTTTTATTTCTCTTAGAATGTTTGTTGTATCTTATAAATTTCATTTATCTCAGTAACAAGATTCCAATAATAGGTGCAGTATTCAGTAATACGACTTACTAACTTGGGTATTCTTGTACTGCGGGTTTCGGTAATAAGTTTTGGTAGTATAACGAGAGCTTCAGCTATTATTTCTTTTTCATCCTTATTTTTGTTTGTTTTCATACGAGTATGTATTAAGTGTTTTAGTGTTGTAAAGTTTTATTTCTTCTATTAATACAGCAGTATAAAAAGTGTTAATTTTAGATATGATCCTTTATTCTGCGATGTTGACTTCTTTGGGACGTTAGATTTGTTGACTAAATATATATATAAACGAAGGTAACAAAACCATTGCCACTCAACTTTCTAACATTCTTACATTGTATGTACTATTATCGGTTACGAAGTACGGAAAACATGTTTTGGGCTATAAAGGCATATCTTATAAGACTGCCTATCTCTTCCACTGGAAGAAGACATACATAGGATTCTAGTGAGGACTCCTTTATCAAGATTATATATATATATATATATATATATATATATATATATATATATATATATATATATATATATATATACGAATGCATTTGCAATTTATGAGAGAGAGAGAGAAAAAACAGTTACAATTAGAAGAAAGAGAGAAATAAATGCTTGTTGATAATGTATATATATATATATATATATATATATATATATATATATATATATATTCGACAAAAGCTCGGCACGTATCGCAAATTAAATCCAAAATAGTCCAAAATGTTCTATCACCAGTCCTAATGAATAAATTTCCAATCAAATTCCAGTGGTGTTCAAAATCAGTTCCAGCACTGGAGGCATTGATGTACCTGTAATCCTGAAATGTACTAATGTATCAGTAGTTTGAAGTTTCCTGATATACTAACAGTCTTCGAAATAATTTCAATAACATCATCCAACATCTTCTTGTCAGAATTCAAAATAATTAAGAGTTTTTGTACAAGATTATTACTTAAAAGCATTCTCTATTTTCAATGGATAAAATAATTTGAAGAAATAATTTCACCCAAATCAAATAATTAACACAACACTAAATATGAACTTTGCTTTAGATATTATATCAGGAATGAATAATTTTTAAGTAAAGGAGATTAAATAAAAGACTCAAAAAAAGAGCCATTATGTAGGATAAACGTTTATTGCAGAATATATTTAGATACGGTCTGTTACTAATATTTTAATAACGAACATGAAAAACACGATGTCCTAAACTCAGATAATGATTCTAATATTTAGCCTACACTTATAAGGAAATATTACCTATGTAGTATTTGCTTACGATATAAAAGCGACGTCAGTTTTTCTAATCAGTAACAAAATGAATTTGCCCCAAACAAAACTTATACATAACCACGACAGAAATATTAAAAATTGAATATATATATATATATATATATATATATATATATATATATATATATATATATATATATATATATATATATATATATAGAGAGAGAGAGAGAGAGAGAGAGAGAGAGAGAGAGAGAGAGAGAGAGAGACAGACAGACAGACAGACAGACAGACAGAGAGATAGACAGACAGACAGATGACAACAAATAACAACAAATAACAAATGTTTGCACAGACTTACAGAAACTGGTTTTTTTTCCTGCCATATGTCAAAATGGTCAAATGTTTAACTTTTTCAGCATAACTGAATCTAAGTAGATAATTAAATAACCAAAGGACCCAAGAACATATGGTATATAAGATTGCATGATATATAAAATGGCAATTAAACCATTGAAAAATTTTAAAGTGTTGAGTCAGCTCTAAAGATGTATTCCAGGTACTGAACTGTCACATGACAGTAATAACACAGCAACAAGAACTTACCCATGTGTGTTGTACAACATCTGTTTTTTTAGTTCTTTAGCAGTCTTTGCTATATGGATTAACGCCAGCAACTTGTCCTACTTCAACTTCTAACACTATGTGTTCATAAAGTCATTACCTGCCCTGACCACTGTCTTCTTGAGGTTGACTGTCAGAATGCTACAAACAATATTATCTTTTGTACTCATACCAGTAGACTTATTACAAAGTTCAACAAGCATTATGCAAAACAAAAGTTATTAGTAATAAAAAAATAAACAATTTTGATCTCTCTCTCTCTCTCTCTCTCTCTCTCTCTCTCTCTCTCTCTCTCTCTCTCTATATATATATATATATATATATATATATATATATATATATATATATATATATATATATATATATATATATATATATATATATATATATATATATATATATGACATTTAATGTTCTAGAGAGATAGTAATAAACCCTTTAGACTCTCTCTCTCTCTCTCTCTCTCTCTCTCTCTCTCTCTCTCTATATATATATATATATATATATATATATATATATATATATATATATATATATATATATATATGACATTTAATGTTCGAGAGAGAGAGAGAGAGAAAGAGAGAGTCTAAAGGGTTTATTAGTAGTATAGGAAAATGAGGGTTTTGGCCCACCACCACCCTCCCACACCTCCTCCCCCACCCCCGCCAAAACCCTAATTTCAATATACTACTACTATGTAGACAGGTATTTTGTAACCAGACAAAACAACAGGTGTTGGAATGCGATAAGCTCTGTCAACAGAAGTGATGAATTTGTTAGAACAGCGTATGTGTGGAATATGATTATTCTAAAGACGGCAAATAGATTTTACCACAAATTTTTTATCAGATAACAGGATGAAAATTAAACTGTACATTAGAACCTTTCAGTTAACAAGGTGGAAATTAAACTAGCATTAGAATGAAAATGATATTATTTTAGTTATATTATATCTTAAGTTTAGATAAAATTTTATGTAACTCATATTTTTATGATATTTTTTTCATACTTGCTAACCCTCATTGGTAGAATATCTGTTAACATATTGTCAATAATACGAAATTTTCGTAATAAATCATCCATATTATATTTAACTCCTCGTAGGTAAGACCGGATCTGATCAAGTAGTTTCTTGTAAGTTTTAATTGATGTTAAACAACCGTGCTTCTTTATCAAAAGTCTTGGTTCTACTTTTTTACACGCCGCTGTAAGTGAAACACCAATAGCGGATATGATTAACAAAAAAGGATTTAATGATACCCCACTTGAAATTATACCAGAACTGGTCATTAACAAGGGTGGATAAGATATTACTCGAAGGATCTTGTTGTAGTATTTGTAACATTTTTTCACGCACCAAAGTTTTTTATGATAATATTTATAGTATTGTATTAATGCGTCTACATCTTGTTTTGGAATATCTTTTGAAATATGATTGAAATCAACTATACTTCTTTTCATTATAATATTAGTTCACATAGTCCTATGTTTGGTTAATCCATAATAAGAGCTGGTTGTTCAGCTATAAATTCCAAACACCAGAGAAAAATTGTTAATTTTAAAGTTTCATCAACTGGTTCAAGTACAAATTGTTCTTCGGAATTTTGGTTTATTATTACAGATAATACTCCAGATGAGTCATCATTTAGATGACGAGATAGATATTTGGTAGATATTCTAAACTTTGCACTGCTAAGCACTGACAAACTATACACACCGGTAACTTCTGCAATATATTTAATAGAATTATTTTTTGGTGTCCACCTAGTATAACCGGATGCAACAGTATACAGAATATTTTTAATCTGTTTGTGAGGTATTTTAATCATATTCGTTTTCTCAACAATATTAGGAATTCCACTAATAATATCATTGAGTTTTGTGTTAATATAATTGAGATTTGTGTTAATATTAGCGAGTGTAATGCTAACATTTGATGGATTTCCAAAAAATTCATCTCTAATTTTGTTTATGTTTCTGCGAAAACTTAAAAATGTGTTCACGTGACTGGTAAAATCAGTTTTGAGCGCTGTAATTTCATTATTGATTGAAGCGTCCCAATCATTGACGTATTTTTTAGTGACAGCATCCCCATCCTCAGTTGGGTTTCCAAGATCTGTAATCTTGTTTTGTTTCATAACAATATTCCCACTTGGATTTCGTACAACTACATCTGGCAGTTTTACATCACTCGTTTTTAATCGTCCTTCTTTGTCCTGAAAAATGACGACTTCATCTGGTTCTACACTGGTAAGATTTAGTAAATTATTGATTTCATTTTTGAGCTGATTAAGAGTTGCATATTTGGATAAGTCACCTGTGGATAAATCTCTTAATAGTGTTCCAAATTTTGTATAGTAGTTCATTATTTACTATCCTAGATAAAATTATCAACACTAGTTTAATATTATACAAAATGGCAAAATCGTTGATATTAAACTTTGACACAGAGAGACTAGTGAAGCATAAACATAACAATGAACTTCCTGATTGTCATTATCTTATTGTTGGGCGAACTGGATAGGGGAAAACAAATTTGCTTATGAATTTGCTTCTTGGTGATAATTTTAACTACGACAGAGTTTATATTTACACAATCAATCCACAGCAAGATAAGTATGAGTTATTAAGCGAATATAATAACAAGCTTCGTGATGATCTTAAAGCTGGTGAAGATTTTTTTATAATTAGGCAGCCAGAAGATCTTATTCCAGTTAATCAACTTGATGCAGATGAACATAAGATAGTAGTTTTTGACGATATTCCTCTAAATAACATGGAGATGAATAAAATAAGATCATATTTCTCACTGTCACGTAACAAACAGTGTAATTCTGTTTATCTCGCTCAAGGATTTTATAATGTTGATAGATTTATTAGGCGAAATACGGATTGTTTTATTTTATTTCCAGGACTGGATAATGTTGACGTTAGAAATATTGCAAGCGAGCAATGCGGTGGCGTGACAAAATATAAGTTTATTGAACTTTACCGTAATGCTACAAAAGATAAATTTAACTTTTTCTTCTTTGATAAACTTACAAATGATCCAACTAAAATGTTTCGCTGTTGTATTAACAGTTACTTACAGTAAAGCGTTTCAATTTTATAAAATTTATAATTATAATAATGGACAAACGAGCAAGATACAGACAACACATAGAAGATCTAAAAAAAACTTGCTCAATCTCAGGCATCACTTAAGCAAAAAGTACAAGAAGCACGGCGTGGGCAAGTAACTGCTACAGAAACAACAGCTACAATTTTCAAGCCGGTTACTGAAGCACTATTAGGTAAACAACCTGAAACTAAACCACTATCAGAAGAACTTAAACAACTGCAAGAAAAAGGTTTGGTTGGAATTGTTAGAGAACAACAAGAAGCAGCTGCTGCAAAACTTGTTACTAGATCTGATGAAGAAAAAAGAAAACTGATTGAGGCATTTACAGCAAATATAGCTGATCCTGCGGCTAGACAGGCTGAAACAGATCGATTGAAAAACAATCCGCTGGAACTTGAGCGAAGATTAGCAGAGTTAACAACGCAAGGAATAACAAATATTATAACAGATTTATCAGGAGATATAAAAGATATCAAAGAGGAGCAACAAAGAGTTAGTGAGCTTACTGTAAAGTTTATGGAAGTTGGAGATCAAAGATTTCATTTTATAAAAAGAACAAATGATGAGATAAAAGGTATTGAATATGATGATTTTTTAAGGAATGAAAATATAAGGGGTATTGATGATATAAGCAAGTGGATTGATGTAGAATATCAAACATTACTCGATGGATTAGATGTAATATTTAAAGACGGAGCTGCTGCTGAAGATGAAATAAACACGGTTACAGAAATTGATGATATGCTTCCACTTTATGATAGAATGAGAAACGGTGTCATTGCTCTCACGTTTAAAAAACAGCAGAAAATAGTAGAGCAAAACCTTTTGGTAGTGGGTGGAGTTTTAGAAGGAAATTATTTACTTTTGATAACTCTCGTATACAAAAAAGTAGAGTAAGAACAGGAACTGGTGTAAAAGTATTTACTTCAACTACTGAAATGATAGTTAGATTAATGTTATTAATATCATTAAAGGAAGCTGGGAATATTAGTGTTGAACTTGATAATGAAATCATTGACATAGATTGATCATCTAAGATTGAGTGAATTATTAACATCTGACGAATATGAAACTTTACACCGCGACTTAATTTTGTAAAATGATATAATATTAAAGGAATGCAAACAACATTATTACTAAACTCTAGTGAGTAAGGATAGATAGCGCAAATTTTTCAGTAAATTATATTCCACCTATCCAACTAGATCCTACAAAACAATATGAAATTGGATTAATTTCTTGTACTTGCTGGAATGCTATACCTAACGTGAAAAATGATGTTAACGATGAAATGTATTTTACTATGATTACAACATCTCCAATATCTACAACAAAAAAATAAAAATTCCGAAAGGAGCTTATAATATTACTGATCTAAACAAGACAATCAAAGAGCTCATCACAAAAGCTGACGGTTTGGCTGATAATTTTGAATTAGCAGCAAATTATAACACATTGCGAACTAGGATAACTTTGAAAAATATAGCAATCAATCTTGAACCAAGAGAAAGAAGTATTGCACAACTGTTAGGATTTACTGAAAAAACTTACACTGCACTTGATCAGCCTATTACATATGACAGTGAACTGCCAGCAAATATAACAGAAGTAAATACAATATTAGCAAATTGTTCTATTGCTTCTGGTTCTTATACATCAAAAGGTAGCCAAGGTCAAACGATTTACAGTTTCTCACCAGAAGTCCCGCCAGGTTCTCTCATGCAAATAACTCCACAACATATTATATATTATCCTTTAAACGTTGAAGATCAAATATCAAGTATAATAATGCAGTTGACAGATCAATCAGGAAAACAGTTACATGTTAATAATGAAGTTGTAACTTATTATTTACATCTACGCGAGCAAAAGTAAAAATTATGCAACATCAAATATAATGAAACAAATAAAAAAGTTTATCGAAGAAAAATAGTAGGAGGATTTTTTGGAAATATATTCACTAAAGTTTTTGAAAATAATCCGGTTATAGCACGTAACGTTGCACCAAATGCTATTGACGCTGGTAAAGCTTTTGCAACTGGGGCTGCATCTGCCGCTGGGACTGCGGTGGGACACAAAATAGCTGATAAAATAAAAGGTGATCCACCGACTGCATCTGAAATAAAACAAGCTATCTCAGAAATCGCTCCAACAAAAGAAACTCAAAAAGCTATGATAAAAACAACAAAAAAGTTATTATCACCAAAGGGCGAGCAGATCATACAAAAATTAATATCTAAAGTAACAGTGCCGCAATAAAATTTTATATAATCTAATAAAATAAAATGTCTGTTAAAAATTATCTCGAGTTAACTGAAACTTATGACATCGACAACGATGTGACAGAATTCGAGTTTGTTGAGTACCTTGATGAAAATTCTAACGAACCAAATAAAGCTGGTATTAGAACCTTTAACAACAGAGACGAAGATGTATTTCTACTGCCACATAAGGCTATGTTAGAAGTTCGTGGTCAGATTATGACAGTAGCCAATCCACCTGCTCCAATTGCAGTTGGAGCAGAAGTAGCTCTTATAAAAAACGGCTGGTGTTTATTCAATAGTGCTAGATATCAACTGGCCAATCAAACTATAGAAGATATTTCAAGTCATCTACAAGTTGTAAGTACAATTTTAAATATTATTTCGTTTTCAGACGATTACTCAAGATCAACTGCAACTAACATGATGTGGTTTAAAGATACTGGACGGGGTATAGCTGAATCAACCGAATTTTTAAAGAGAGGCGCTATAGTACATGGAGCAGATGCTGATGCAAATGCTGTAATTGTGAGAAATTTTCTCATTGCTAATGCAGACGCGCTAGCTATTGTCGCACCAGGTGCAGCTGCTAATGCAGACGCTACAAGAGTTTCTCTTACAGCAGCTTTTAATAATCTAAATATAAAACCACCAGCTGCAGGTGCAAACGGTACTGCGATGTTAAATTTACTTCTTAACACACTTGACGTGAGAAATCCACGCTATAACGATGGTTTTGCTAGGCGACGAAAACTTGCAGCAGGATCACGTCAAATTACAATGATGCTTCCACTAAGCACAATTTTCGGCTTTTGTCGCGATCATGATAAAGTATTTCGCGGAGTAAAACATACTCTTATTTTAGATCGAGCAGACCAAAACGATTGCTTGTTTAGATCTGGAGGGGCTGATGTACAGTTTATCATAAACAAACTTGCTTTGTGGATGCCACGTATAACACCGTCGATCACTAAAATGTCAGAACTAAATAGCATGCTTGATAAACATACAAACAGAATTTACCTTAAGCAGCATAAGATATATCAGACAGCGGTTCCAAATACTACTGACTACACATGGAGGGTCACAACAACATCAAGCGAACAACTGCCGAGAAATATCTTTGTCGTATTTCAACAGCAAGCCCGACGAGGTAACCAACAACAAAATAATGCAATATTTGATCACTCTGATGTCAGACGAATATATGCTAGATTAAATTCAAAGCAATATCCAGAACGAGCTATCGAGTGTAATTTTGCTGATGACGTTAACAAAAATATTTCTCGACCGTATATGTACCTGCTTGATGCAATACAAAAATATCAAGATGTTGAAGATGGAACTCAAATATCAGCAGAGGAATTTCGTACGCTTTATCCTATATTTCATTTTGATGTTAGTAAACATAACGATCAAGCTGTAGACAGCACAGCGGATATTGAAATTACCTGGACACTTGGGGCGGTTCAGTGGCGTCGTTGTACGTATACACATTAGTGATTAGTGATAGATTTATCACAGTAGATTCTATTGGAGGTAAAATGACAGTTCAAGTTTAATCTACAGTTGTTATATAAAATGACAAAATATATTGTTAAAGAAGTGTATTTAACCGACGGCCAAGTTAAAAAATTAGTAGCTGCTATTGCAAAGCGAGAACAGGTATCATTAAAAAATCAATCCTAATATTTCTGATGGTGTTTTAACAAAATTAATGCTAACAAAAAATCAAGTAAAGAAGTATGATCGTAAAAAAAACTTTTGTTTTAAATTTGAGTGCTGCACAAATGACAGCGATGGCAAAAGAAGGTGGTTTTCTTGGTCCAGCATTATCAGTATTAACTAGTACAATAATACCTAAAATTTTACCAGTCTTAGGCACATTAGGACTAGCAGCAGCGTCTGGAGCAATATCTGGCGCAACGAAGAAAGCAGTCGCAGGTAATGGTATCATTCGTGGAAGTGGAATAAAAAAATTGTAAATTTTATGTAAATAATATATTATAATGCCACAAAAGAAAAAGAAATCGTCAACAACAAAAAAAAGAAAATAATAAAAACAAAATCGCCAACACCAAAATGCAAATGCATATGCAATCAACCAAAACAAGGAGAATTTATTCCGATCGCTCCACTTTTGGCGGAACTAGCGGGAAGTCTGCTGCCAAATCTTTTAGGAATCGAACGTGGTCTAACATTACCGGGAACTCGACCACCCCGTTGAGTAATTTTGATATCATTGATAAGTTAAAAGCGGTTCCTGGATTTCACGGAGTTTATTCTAAAGATGAACTCGCAGCAATAAAATCACCATCAGCTGTAAGTTCGTGTGTTATTAATATACAAGATTTTAATGACGGATCCGGCACGCATTGGGTAGCAGTTTAAAATAATAATTATTTTGACTCGTTTGGACTTCCTCCAAGCGATGTAATAAAAAAGTATATGAATAAAAAATTTAACAAGATATATTATTCATCAAATCAACTCCAACCTGTTGGAACGTCTGCTTGCGGATATTATTGTATTATGTTTATCCAACAGATGAGCAGAAATGTTAATTTTTTTAAATTTATTTTACAGTTTGACAAGCATCCTTCTCACGCTAATGATGAGATCGCAATAAAATTTATCTAAACTTAAAAATAGAATAATGTCAACATACTGTCTCAAGTGTAGAACTAAAACAGAAAATATTAATGAAACAACAGAAAAAACAAAAAACAACAGGATAGTATTAAAAAGTTTTTGTGCAGTCTGTGGAAAAAGAAAAAATATGTTTCTAAAGAAAACGTCCCCAGCGATAGTACCCTCAGAGATGTCGCCAGCGAAAAATTCGCTAGGATCTGGCTATCCTGATATTATTTTAGTCGACGACTAAAAATATAGAATGATATGCAACTGTGATTCTGACAGAGATTTGTGTCTTGAGCAAAGTAAAATTGTCGCATACTGTCAATGTTGTAACAACAGAGAAATAATAGGGTTAGGTATAGATATACATAAAATTATTGGAAAATTACCAAAACCAAAAGGCGGTTGGACATTGCCAGGTCATCGGTATACTGGTCCGTGGAATCCGCTAGATCAACAACTAGATGAAAACGACAATCCATTGCCAGGTCAAGAGCCATATAATCAAGTGGATGCAATAGCGATGCGTCATGATATCTGTTATCGTGATCATGAAAACTCGAAAGCAGATTGTGATAAAGTAATGTTAGACGAATTACGTGATATGGAGCCAACAAATCTACGAGAACGTTTTGATAGAAAATTTGTTCAGGGAATGATAGGAGCAAAATATAAACTCGGACTCGGGGAAAAAGTATACGATGATCTTGCAGTCGAGCTGCACAGACCTAAAAAAAAAAGTTCCCACGACGTAAAGTTGTCGGTAATGGTGTAGATGATATCTGGGCAATAGATTTGGTGGATGTATCCAATCTAGCTCAGTTTAACGTTGGCGCTGATGGTGCTCCAAAAAGGTATTTGTTTAATGTTATAGATGTTTTTAGCAAATACGCTTTCAGTGTACCTGTTTCGGATAAGACAGGAACTTCAATGACTGATGCGCTAAGACAAATAATAACGAGTACAGAAAGAAATGCGAATAAAATCTGGACTGATCACGGATCCGAATTTTTTAACAAAAAGTTTGAACAGTTTCTAGAACAAAATAATATAAAAAGGTATGTTACAGGAAACGAAGGTAAAAGCGTTGTTGTTGAGAGATTTAATCGCACGCTAAACGAGAAATTACACAAACATATGACAGCTAAAAACACCAACAGGTACATCGATGACCTTTCTCAAATCGTAGGTGAATATAATAACACGAAACATCGAACCATCAAAATGACACCTAAAAAAGCTATTAAAAATCCAATATTAGCAAATGAAAACATGTACCGCAGACATAAATTTAAGGTTGGTGATAAAGTTAAAATTTCTTTGACAAAAAGGTATTTGCAAAAGGATTTACTCCAAACTGGAGTGAAGAAGTATTTGTAGTTGATAAGGTACTTTTCACAATACCTGTAACATACGCGTTAAAAGATCTGGCAGGGGAACCGATCGTAGGTAGTTTTTATGAACAAGAACTACAGAAAACTGAGCAGGATGTTTTTGTTATCGAGAAAGTGATTAGAAAAAAAGGAGATAAAAGTTTAGTCAAATGGCGTGGGTATAGCGATAAATTTAACAGTTGGATCCCAACTAAGCAGATTATGATATAATGTTATTATAAATTTTCTCATACTTTTGTTTGACAGATTTACATTTTACTGGTTTACATAATGATATTAGATACTGCTTGCGATCGTCAGAGATCGTCATTAGATTAAAAATCTTGACAAATATGAAATCGAATTTGATATTTTTCTGTCGGCCTGGAATCCTGATGTTTAAGAAAGGTTTGATTAACTGCCAAAACAGTTGTTGTTCGGCAACGGTAAAATTAAATTTCATTATTTTTTTTGCAATGTGATACTTGACATTATATCGTTTAGTTGTTGGTCTGCTGTAATTTGATCTGTCAGCAACAGTGACTATTTCACCATCATCATCAGATTCGCTGTTATATAAAATATCATCTTCATTATAACCAATAGATTTGTCTATGAAATCGTTGGAAAATGTGACCTCATCACTGACGACCTTATCGCTTGCGACTTCTTCGCTAGTATCTTGTTTGTAGAGTTCAGCGAGTAGTTTCATCAGGTTCATTATTATAACACATTTTTATCTAATTTATTATTATAAGATGACTGATGAGATAAAATATCACCAAAAAGTTAATATAGTAAATTACAACGAACTAGCCGAAGCGGTAAGAAAATGTTTGTTGGGTTATAGTGTTGACGTTATTGTAATGCAAGGTGATTCTCATAAAATATTGCTAACAGAAGCAGAAAAGAATAAAATTAATGAAAGTGCAGTAACGACGCTAAAATTTAATCACGATGATATCATAGCATTTGTTCATCATTGCTTGACTAAAACCGAGCTATCAAATATCATATCTAAAACCAATCCTAGCATTGTATTCGCTTGAAATGCTGATTTTGTTGCTCCATCAGCTACAAATTTTACTGCTCTGGAATTTATCTTATAATGCTTTGCCGCAGCTGTAACCGATTTGAATTCGATCTCCTCATCCGTTTCAAGGTTTTTTGAAATAATAGGTTTTGCTGGACATCTAAAATTAATACCACCACCTCGTCCTTTTCTCACATTTTCCTGTTGCGTCACTAGCTCTAGATTTTCCAATCGATTGTCAGTCTTTACGTTATTGATGTGATTAATAACAAGACCATTGGGTATAGATCCGTTGAACACCTCGTAAATAAAACGATGACCATAATAATGAACTTGATTTGGCGATGTTCCTCTAACAGTTACCCTGATATATCCCATATTACTCATAGTACCAAGAACTTTTTTAGTTTTTCTGTTTCTATTAATACCGCGATCGTTAGCCTCGTATAAATCAAAGACCGGATGCGGCTGAAACTCATCTTGTAAGGATAAGTTTTCAATGTTGTCATCAGTGACTTTATCGTTCACGTGATATACACGCTGTCCCTCTGGAATATCATCGCAAAACAACATGTAAATAAAATCTTTTCTAAATATTGCAATCCTCTTGGCATTATCTCCCTTTACACTAATCGTATAACCCGCTGACGTTAATTTGCCAACAGATATTCTAGTTTTGATGTTAATAACTGAACCTAATGTATTTCCAGCGTATAAGTTGTATTTCGGGTGAACATCATAAATCTCTTGCTCACGTGCGCTTGTCAGATTTACTGTCATTATACTATAGGTGATATTTTTTTTATCTCTAATTGATTTTTAGCGCATGCGCAGTGTGAGATAAAGTTATACTTTGGGTGAATTTGATATGCTTCTTGCTCACATGTGTTTGTTAGATTTGCTGTCATTATACTATAGGTGATTTTTTTTTATCTCTAATTGATTTTTAGCGCATGCGCAGTGTGAGGAAATTATCAATAAAATTGCGTGATATAGCTAAGAGAAATCTTATGGGAGAACCTGATAAAATAGCGACTGCTTTTGCAAGTTTTGATAATAGTTATCAGTTTGATAATCAAATTGTTTTAGTAAATTTTAATGCAGCAAATCTTTACCACCTACTACAGACAACTGTAAAACGTGAGCTCGAAAAACACAAAAGTATCAGATTATTTATGCAATATCATGTTATATTTTCAAAGTTAGTTATAACGGAAGAATTAACTAACAAGGAAATTGCAGAACCTTATATGAACGCAAAATCAAGACGTGTTTTGCTTGGGACTGATCTGTTATCACTATCTGATGAAATACACCAAGAAATCTGGAAAAAATAGAGGAATTCGCTGAATTAGGTTCGGGTTGGAAGTTTGAAATGATCAAAGAAATATTGTTTACACGATGAAATATAACGCATTACGAGGTAGTTCATACATCGACCTGCCACCAAAAATAAAAAGTAAAAGATGTTGTATAAACATCAAAAACGTAGATAACAAGTGTTTCCAATGGTCTGTTCTTTCCGCACTATTTCCAGCAGAAAAACACGCTGATCGCGTTGAAAAATATATCAGTCACGTGTCTAGATTAAATTTTAAAGATATTAACTTTCCTGTGGCAGAAAATCAAATACCAAAATTTGAAAAGCAAAATAATGTTTCAATTAACGTTTTCGGACTAGATGAAAAAGAGGATGTATACCCGAGATATATTTCAGAAAAAGCTTCACAATCGACTATAAATTTACTGTACTACAAAAATCATTACGTTTGGATTAAAAACTTTAACGGACTAGTTGGTAAACAGTACAATAAAAATAGGAACAAAAAGTTCTTTTGTTACCGCTGCTTGCATGGTTTTGCTAACAATGGAACATTACAAAAGCATTTGCAGTACTGTAATGATGTTCAAAGAATAACAGTGCCATCTAAAAAAGATAGTGTGTTACAGTTTGTCCATCATAATCACAAACTAAAAATTCCTTTCGTTATATACGCTGATTTAGAGTGTTTACTTCAACCTGTACTTGGCGTAGAAAATAATCCTAATCAATCGAGTACAAGAAAAGTTCAAAATCATGTTCCGTGTGGAGTAGCGTATAAGGTAGTTTGTTGTACTGATTCTAGATTATCTAAACCAATTAAATGATATCGTGGTAAAAATCCAGCTGTTTGGCTTCTCAAGCAGTTGATTAACGAAGTTGATAATATATTTACTCGTTTGAAAAAAGTAACGCCAATGTTAAAATTAACACCTCAACAAGAATCCGATCACGAGCAAGCAGAAATTTGTCATATTTGTGAAAAAGCTTTTGATACTGACAACAAAAAAGTACATGACCATTGTCACTTGACTGGACAGTATCGTGGAGCGGCTCATAATCAGTGTAATTTAAAATTTCATGCTCCAGATTTTATTCCGGTTATTCTTCACAATTTTCGAGGCTATAATAGCCATATTATAGTAGAAGCTTTTGGTGATCTTGATATAAAATCTCGTCTAAAACTCGATAACGTCATCAAATGCATCCCAAATAATTTTGAAAGTACATGTCAGTTACGCTAGGTAAATTACGTTTTATTGACAGCCTGCAGTTTATGGCAGCCTCGTTAGATGAGCTAGTAAAAGGTTGTAGTAAATTTGATAACCTAAGAGACTGTTATGGAGATAAATTTAATCTACTAGCTAAAAAAGGTGTTTTTCCATACGAATACCTCAACGATTGGAGTAAATTTGATGAAACATCTTTACCTGGCAAAGATAAATTTTACTCACAACTTAAAAATGAAAATATAACTGATGATGAGTACAGGTATGCACAAGATATCTGGAAAGAGTTTGATTGTGAGACCTTTGGTGATTATCATGATTTGTATTTGAAAACTGACGTGTTATTACTAGCAGATGTTTTTAAAAGTTTTCGTGAAGTGAGTTATAATAATTATGGACTAGATCCTTGCTGGTATTATTCTGCCCCTGGGTTGTCATGGGATGCTCTGCTAAAGTTTAGCAAGGTAAGGTTAGAATTACTGACAGATGTGGATATGTTCAATTTTATTGAAAAAGGTATCCGAGGCGGTATTAGCGTGATAACGAAGAAATATGCTGAAGCAAACAACAAATATTTGAAAGAGTATAACCCTGACCTTCCTTCGAAGTATATAGTTTATCTAGATTGTAATAACTTGTACGGGTATTCAATGGCAGAACCAATGCCTCTTGGTGGATTTCATTGGATCACGGCTGATCGATTTCTATCGGAGACAGAAAAAAAGGTACCCGAAGATGTTTCCTATTTCGTTGAAGTTGATCTTGATTATCCAAATTCGCTACACAAATTACATAACGATTACCCTCTCTGTGCGGAATCGGTGGTCATAGATTATAGTTTGTTATCAAAAGAACAACAAGCGTTAGCATCACAAAGGCAACATTCCATGGTCAAGAAACTAGTACCAAATTTACTTGATAAGAAAAATTACGTTTTGCATTACAAAGCTTTAAAACAAGCAGTCGATGCTGGTCTTGTGTTGAGAAAAGTTCATCGTGTACTAAAATTTAATCAGTCGCCGTGGATGAGAGGTTATATTAACTCAAACACTTCAAGAAGGGCTGCAGCGAAAACAGTTTGAGAAAAACTTTTTTAAACTGATGAACAATTCCGTTTTTGGTAAGACGATGGAGAATATTAGGAAACGTGTAAATATTGAAATAGTTAATGATGTCAATCGCAGAAACAAACTTGTGTCAGACGATGATTTTGTGAGCATGAAAATATTTAATGAAAATCTTGTTGCGATACAAAGAAGAAAAGTAAATCTAAAACTAAACAAGCCGATCTATGTTGGAGCTGCAGTGTTAGATTTATCAAAGTGGCTGATGTACGATTTTCATTACACTTTTGTTAAAAATCAGTGGCCGGCTAGTAGATTATTGTTTACTGATACTGATTCGCTCGTATATGAAATCGAATGTGAGGACATCTATCAGAACATGTACAATAATCGACATCTGTTTGATCTTTCCGATTATCCAAGTGACAGTAAATTTCATGACGACACAAATAAAAAGGTTATTGGTAAGTTTAAAGATGAAATGAACTCAAGCGCTATCAAATACTTTATCGGATTACGTAGTAAAATGTATGCCGTATTATTGGACAATAATACAAAAACGAAAAATCAAAAGGTCTGCCTCGTGATTTTGTTAAAAAGTTTATGAAATTTGATGACTATAGGTATGCGCTTGATGGCGGTGTTAGTTTTATGAGAGCTATGGCAATTCGAACTAATCATCATAAACTCGAAACAGATGTAATTATCAAACGTATATTGTATAATTTTGATGACAAACGCTATTGTAAAAATGGGGTAGATACGTTTGCCCTTGGGTATTGTCATGATGATAGATCTATACTCAGCATTATTATTTCCAACTGAAATTTTATCTAAACTTATAAAATAATGTTTGAAAATTTGACAATGACAAATAGCTACAATAGTAACATCAAATATCTAATGATGGACGGTAAACAATTGACAGTTGAATTTAATAATGAAACATCAGGTATATGTTTTAATGGAGCACGTGACAAGTTAAAACTTTCGCTCATCAGATCTGATAACAGCGTGTATTTCAATTATCTCGAACAATTGTATCAAAAGTTGCTAGCGGAATTTAAAAACTTTTACAGCCCCATTAGCCAACAAAACTATACTAAACTCACAATTGATCTCGATCGGTCAAAGGTATATTTTATCAACAAAAAATATCCTCTGAACAAACCAGAAATGAAAGATTTGTTTGAGTCCCATCGCTGTGTGAGCGGTAAAGTAAAATTTAGTATCTATAGTCGTGATAGTGAAGTATTTTTAATATCAACAGTTGAAACATTAATTATTGGTAATGAGATATAAAATAATATCATTTTCATTCTAATGCTAGTTTAATTTCCGCCTTGTTAACAGAAACGTTCTAATGTACAGTTTAATTTTCATCCTGTTATCTGATAAAAAATTTGTGGTAAAATCTATTTGCCGTCTTTAGAATAATCATATTCCACACATACGCTGTTCTAACAAATTCATCACTTCTGTTGACAGAGCTTATCGCATTCCAACACCTGTTGTTTTGTCTGGTTACAAAATACCTGTCTACATAATAGTAGTATAGGGAAATTAGGGTTTTGGCGGGGTGGGGGAGGAGGTGTGGGAGGGGGGTGGGCCAAAACCCTCATTTTCCTTTACTACTTAATTACTATCTCTCTAGAACATTAAATGTCATATATATATATATATATATATATATATATATATATATATATATATATATATATATATATATATATACACACACACAGAGAGAGAGAGAGATTAACAAAAGAAGTAAAATAAGCGGTCATATCAATAAGCTTTAGTTTAGGCACTACAGTCATTTATCCCATTTTATAATTCCACTATATCATGTATGAAATATTACAATATAAGGACTTTATGAATACAAACTATTCATATTTCATGGCTCTGAAGGTTCTTCCTGCCTGCATGCCATGTTTTTAGAATTTACTCAAAAAGGGCTTTTTGAAAGGTAGGAAAGGCCGTAAAGATGATATTCATCAAGTGAATATTTGGAACCTACTAAAAGTCTAAAGGGTTTATTACCATCCCTCCAGAGAGTAATATTTCAGTTATGGAAGTTATATGTACAAAGGTTTACATCTGAGAAATATTTTGAAAGAAATCTTACATTAGAGTAAAAGTAAATAGTCATTTTTACATGTGGTACATGTGATAAAAGATAAAGCAGGTCCTGATTTTATTCATTCTCCTAGAAATATTAGGAACTATTATTGTGTATGTAACTGTCCTGAATGATGACCACCTAATCAAATTGTGAGAATTATTCTAGATCTTCAACCATGTGTTTAATTACCTTCACGAAATGAAGAAATAAAAGCGTCTTAAATGTATTTGATAAAACTTGAGAAGGTGATCTATGATGTTCAAATACTTTATTCAATATATATCAATATACATGCCAAAATACACAGTCTTATATATATATATATATATATATATATATATATATATATATATATATATATATATATATATATATATATATATATATATATATATATATATATATATATATATATATATATATCCACAGCATAACACACACACACACACACACAAACAAACACACACAAAATATATGCTTTTATCAGTAATGGAAAGATGATCATAATCAGAATGAAGAGGCTAGAACAATGTGAAAAACAGTTATATCTGGCACTTTTAAACAAACAATGTTGTAATTTGGGACAGCATGTATTTAACAACATACATCAACAAAGTAACTCCAGTATTTGAATTTAATTTTGCATTTATGTAATAAAAATATTAAGTATTATCAATTTAGTTCTTTTTCAGATTTGCCTATGAAAACGACACCAGATGATTTATTTTTGTACTAAGTATATTTGGGAGCAACTTCTCAATGACCGTTTTGATGGTTGTAACCTGGAAACAAAAATTTTATCATTCGTTCAAGTTTAGAAAAGGCAAAAATGTGTGAAAATCATGACACTATGAAATGATGACACTATGAAATTTATTATGAACAATTAACAGCTATTCAGGTTGTTTATTTTTAATAATAGATCAAGGTTACTTCCCATTCATACACAAAAGCAACACAGTATGCTAATATCACTACAGCATTCATTAATATTTAATATCATCACAGTATTGTAAGCCTTTCCCTAATTGTGAAACAATTGTGAAAAGAATGAAATATGGTCATAGAATGATCGAATATGTTGGAATTAGTAAGTTTCTTGAAGAAGTAAGATAACAAAGAAAACAGATTTTTTGTGCATGTTTATTAGACATAAAGGATTATTATCGCTCTATAATTTTGCTTTTCATTGTACCACACACATACACATACACCCAAACCCACAAACGTGTGTGTGTGTGTGTGTGTTTTGATATCCACATTATTTTTCCATCATTCAGTAGCATTAGACAAAAGTATTATGAAAACTTTATATTTTGATATCAATAATCAGTAACCTGCATTTTACATCAAATTGGACTTGACTGCAGACCAGCCGACATTCTTATCATGTGCCCCATTTTTTCCACTGGTACTCTGTCAATTTTAGAACACGGCCCACTGGTATTCTGTCAATCAAGGTACACGGCCAATTGGTACCCTATCAATCGAAGTACACAGACCATTGGTACTATGTTAATCGAAGTTCAAGGACCAGTTTTGCTCTATCAATCAAAGTGCACGGACCACTTGTACTGTGCCAGTCAAGGTACAATACTCTGTCAGTCAAGGTACAATACTCTGTCAGTCAAGGTACAATACTCTGTCAGTCAAGGTACAATACTCTGTCAGTCAAGGTACAATACTCTGTCAGTCAAGGTACACTGACCACATATGTCTCATTGACAGCAGCATGATGATGAAATAAGGAATGATATTTGTTTAGTTGGCAAAATCTTGGATGCATGATATATTGAATCTGGTCATGGTTTGTCCATGCCTGTCTTTCTTTCAAAGTTAATAATTGTTACAAATAAGAAACATAATAATAATAATTTCTCATAACATACATCCATATGCCAATTTTAGTTTTACTGTGAAATATGGTCCATGATAGTGTGTTATGGTGAAACATTGTTCAAGATAATGAAGTTTCATGGTGAAATTTGGTCCAATGATTATGATGTGTAATTATGAAATATGGTCCAAGATATTGATGTGTTATGGTTGAATTATGGTCCAAGATATTGATGTGTTATGGTGAAATATTGTTCAAGATATTGATGTGTAATAGTGAAATATAGTCCAAGATATTGATGTGTCATGGTGAAATATTGTTCAAGATATTGATGTGTAATATTGAAATATTGTTCAAGATATTGATGTGTAATAGTGAAATATGGTCCAAGATATTGATGTGTCATGGTGAAATATGGTCCAAGATATTGATGTGTCATGGTGAAATATGGTCCAAGATATTGATGTGTCATGGTGAAATATGGTCCAAGATATTGATGTGTCATGGTGAAATATGCTGCAAGATATTGATGTGTAATGGTGAAATATGCTGCAAGATATTGATGTGCTATGATGAAATATGGTCCAAAATATTGATGTGTAATGGTGAAACATGGTCCAAGATTATGATGTCTAATGGTGAAATATGGTCCATGATATTGATGGTATAACAAGCAAATGAAGAAGTTAATTTGTATTTTTGGACAAAATGGTTATAAAGATATATTGCAGCTCATTACATGTGCTAGGTTCTGTATAGCTGTGGTCAAGTGATGGGTCCCATTCTTGAGTTTCATCTTGAGACTACTCCATGCCCATCCCCATGAGGTCAATATCTCTGGCAAGCTGTCCAAGTGGTGGAAAAGATGGTGGCTTCTTTCCAAAAACATCATCATTTGGCACCCATATGAATGACCCTGATCATTGTTGTATTGAGTTGATCTGAAAGTGTTTACTGACATATGAAATATATGTTGAAATACAAACACTTTTCATATAAAATCAATTTTAAGAATATATGCATTTACCACAGCATTTTCTGCAAATCTCGTTTATTATGTTAAATATTGCTTACCCCGTTTACGCTTTACAAATTGCTGATTCTGTTGTTACGAGTATAGGCATAACATAAAGTAATAGAAAAGAGTGAAAACAACAAGCTTTGTAAAATTAGACAAATAGTTTATTTCCATAAGATATCAAGTGAAAACTGAGAATAAAAAGAACTTGTCTGTTGTAGTCTGTAAAGTACTGTTGTGTCAACAGTTTCTTGTTGAATCACAGAAAATATTATTCCAGTTTTGAATTCGGTATAAATTTCAGTGAATGTCTTAGTCTAAGAATTTTGTAGGAGCACTTATGTATCTCCAGGGAAAAGAATCACTTGCAATTCACTAATTTAAAGAAATTTTTTTTTAACTCGAACTGATCACAACATAATGACAACTTGACATCTCAAACATTTTAAGCCCGACTGAACAATTTCTATAAAGACAACAGTTATACACAAGTTTAATACGCAAAACAGATTCCCGGATGAGTGTCAACCTTCTAGAAAAAATAGAAGCTTGTTATGCTATTTGTCACGTCGTCCAGGTTTGACCTTGATTCAACTTAACAATTCTTATTATGAAAAAGATATAAAAAAAAATAATTTTAAAAAAATTGTTTACCAAAACTGTAATTGGTTCTTAATGAAGGTCAGAAACTAGATACAATATTTATATTATTACGTGCTTATAAAAAAAATCAGTCAGGCAAAAGAGGACTAAACTCAATTCTCGACACTATCAAATCCAGTAAACAAAATTATATAACAATAGCATGTAATGGAAAAAATAAAACTTTTAGTCTAATATAAAAAAAATAGTCCCTAATCTTTCAGTATTGTTCTGGTGGCACTAATAACAGCAGCAATGTAGTGTGGGTGTGAGTGTTTTGGGGTGGGACTGATGGAGTAATCACAACAGTCTAACTAATAAGGAGAGATCCTAATTTAATCAACAAACATTAGGTTATTATTGACTAAACCGTTGATGTTGCTTCTATCAAAAATAATTTTTTAAAAATTATATGGTATGGGAATTAAACTCGGATTTTGCCTTTCAACATTGTATATTCGAATCCCGATGGCGTCTTTTTCGTATATTCCTGAGGTTTTCTCCACCAGCAATATACTGGCTGACATATATAGCTGAATACTTGCTTATAAATGGCGTAAAATCTAACCAACCAACAAAAACAAACAAACAACACGTATCTGTGTGATGATTTGATTTTTATTGTAGCTTTAATTTTTTCCGTCATATCGCTACTTTATCTGTAAATGTGGAATGTTCAAAGTGACTTTATTCAGTGATTTTCTAGTCAATTTGTAATGAATTTGAGTACTTTAAGCCAACAAAGTGGTTAAGAAACTAACGAAGTATCCAGTAGTACTTATAACTTAATAATAATAATAATAATAATAATAATAATAATAATAATAATAATAATAATAATAATAATAATAATAATAATAATAATAACAACAACAACAACAACAAAAACAACAATAAGAAGAAGAGGAAGAAGAAGAAGAACTTTATTAAAGGAACTTATTTATATGCAAATGCGCACATATACACATATGCAAACCTATACATAGTAGCAGGTACATGTATATAAACACTATATTTATTTTCTTTCCTTTCACCTTATCCACACAGTCAATATACGTGCAATATGCAAATATTGACAAAATAAATGAGTATTATATTTAAAGATGCCGAGAGACATTTATGAATAAAAATGCAGTTATTTTCATTTTATTTTCATTTTCAATTTAACTGCATCTCTGGAGCCACTAGATATGTAGGTTTGGAGTGGATATAGAGTAATATTTTCTAATTACAACAGAAATACTCCAGAGAAAAGGTCCAGAGTGTTGGAAACTTTTTGTGAATAGATTGGTAGACATTGATCGCAGATGGGAGTATTACCAGATAGCCAATACTGGAACAGTGATTGTAAATATTTGTACTGTTCTGTTTTAAGTTCTTTTAAATGTGGATGATGATAATGATGATGATGAATTATTTATCTTATGTTCACAGAATAATAAGAATAGTTATTCCTTGAGTTTAGCTTTTACAGAGTTGTCTTTCCTGATACTCAAAATATGTTTGAATCTGTTACTTCCCGTGTTAGCAATCATTATCGGTTTATGTATGTGTCATATGTGTTGTTGGAGGTATGTGTTTTATGGCTTAGTGTGTTCTTATGCCCAATTTGCAGCACTTGGAGCCTCTTAGTGCTTCTTATTAGTTTTTAGAGATTATTAACCATAGTAGTTTTTAGTGGTGTTTACCCCCCCCCTTTAAATATTCATAACCGGAGAATGTTTTCTTGTTAACTGATATTTATTCCAATTAATAAAGTTCTACGAATCCGAAAAAAAAAGGAAAATGTCAAAGGTGGCGATAATTGGTATTTTAACTACATAATATACAACCTCAATAGCATACATTATGGAGATTAGAGTCGGAAAAAATCAAACTGATGACACACAATACCAATTAGATCAATGCAGAAATAAAGGTTAGTGGACAAAAGCTGGAAAGAATCACAAGCTTCAAGTACTTTGAATAAATTATCACAAATGAGGGCTTCAAACCAGAACTACTTTGCAGTATTGGCCAGACAACAGCAGCAATAACAAGGTTGAGACCACTATGGAAAGATGCCAACATTGCTTTTGGTTCCGAAATAAGGCGGATGCGGTCGATTGTCATATCCATCTTTCTGTATGCTTGTGAAACGTGGAGGCCCACATCAGATCTATAAAAAAAAGGATTAAATCCTTCGAAATGAATTGCTACCGCAAGATCTTGGGCATCTCATACATTGACCATGTAACCAACGAAGAAGTTTACGACAGGATCCAACGAACCATCGGATCCTATGAAGACCTCTTGACCACTGTAAAAAAGTGCAAACTGAAGTGGTATGGTCAGGTCTCAAGATCATCTGGACTGGCAAACACAATCTTGCAAGGCACAGTGGGAAGGTGCAGAAGAAGAGGCAGACAGAAAAAGAGGCTTGAGGACAACATTAAGGAGTGGACATACATGGGATTTGGGGATTCCCAAACTGTTATGCTTCAACGACCTCTCGGGTTAAGAAATTGATGATGATAATGATGACGACGACGACGGTGGCGGCGGCGGCGGCGACGACGACGAGGATGATTAAAAATATTAAAATTATAAAAATATGCAGAGCTGGAGAATGTTTTCTTATTAGCTAATATTTATTCCAATTAATAAAATTTATGAATCAAAAAATTTTTGTGTGAAAATTTCAAAGGTGGCGACAGTTGGCACATAACGGATGAACATTTAATTTTTAAAGAAATTTTAGAAGTAGGCCCTACCGAATTCATTTATTTTTGATGGAATCAATACATCTCAGAAACTTCGAAAAATGATACATTTTGCTACAGAATTTTGCTTTGTTCAATGTCGGTGGAATTTTAGAGTAAACTCAGACGATTCCAGAATAAGCGGCGACCAGCCATCATAAACTAGGCCTAGTGAACCGAAGTAAATTATAGTTTCATTTTTGAACAAATGAGAAGCTGAAAATTGGCCTTTACATGTTGATTTAATATTGAAATGTGGTATGAAATGATCAGAAATATAAATAAAGAAATAGTATAAACATCCATACATTTTTTGCTACCATCCTTCAAAAAAAAAAATGAAATAATGTAAACAGCTATGAAATGTTGTCTAATCGAGGATATAATTTTATTTAAATAAAATTTACTTTGCACTAAAGTTCCGGTTCCGCTTAAGATCTGGATGGGCGGAGCATCAGACCTCTTGTCAACACGGTTAGATTAGTCACGACTTGTAATAATCATGTGATAATCATTGCGAATTTGACCCAGTCTTCACAAAATTTACAAATTTACAAATTTTCTCCTAACGCCAGAAGCATGACAACATCTTCAGCTGATAAACGAAAAGCGTAAGTTTATTGCCAGTTGTTCGATCTGCCATTTGTTCATATCACCTGATCAGTGACACAAATGGGTCGTAGTTATGCAGTTAGATTCACAAAATTGATTGTCGACTTTCAAGCTAAATTGCTGACTCCGCATAGCACATGTTATAACCTATTTCTATAAGCATACAGGTACTTTCTGTGGGATTTTTGTTTGTTGGGAGGGGGTCGTTTGTTTTGTTTTTTTTTTTATTAACTCCAAAAGTCCATCCACAAGCGTTAGAAAAAATACCACTCTAGTAAGAAAATGTTAGAATATCTGAGGGGGAAAAAATCATATTACAAGCACAAGGATGGCATTGTGGATGGAGGTGCAATAAAATATTTGTTAGTTTTTGCTATTTTGACTATTTTTAGTAATCATTCCTCCACCATGGTAGCATAACAGTAAGATCAGTAGTTTCAAAATATTAAAGAACAAATCTTTGAAAATCCAGTACCAGAAAAATTAGTGATACCATTTCCAAAGCCACTATCATGTGTCATATGCTCTGGGATGGTTCCTATGTATTTCAATTCTAAATGTTGTTTCAGACTGGTAAATAGTGCAGTCTTTCTTTATTTACAAATCTATACCATTTATCACTGAATATAAAATAAAAATTTGTGATATATTTTCATCTATTGCCATGAACCTGGTCATGTGTAATAGTAAATGGAGACTATTCTGAAGAATTAGAATTTCAGAGGCCTGTGGTCTATCATTCAACAATATTGTTTAGCCAATGATCATCAATCTACTGCATTCACCACTGATTCATGGCATATTTAACTAGCTGAAACATTGTTTTGAACAAGTCCACACTTGTGTACAAAATAGTCCCAACTTGTGTGGTTTGTATGTATGTGGTTTGTATTTTTAACGTAGCTTTAACTAGTCCCAACCAGTAGGAAGTGAAATCAATTAACTAATATGAGAGCTAATATGTAATCTCCTTGGTATCAAATAAGGCAATTTTTAATAGGTATTCAATAAGGCAATTTTCAATATGTATTCAGTAAGGCAATTTTCAATAATCCACAATCATAGATTCATGATTAATAGCTGCAGAAAAACTGATAAATTTTAAGAAGCCTCTGACACATGTCACTGTGTATTGAACAACTATAATTACTCTTTACAATCTCATAATTTAAGTGAACTTGAATCAGTTTATTTTAGCTGCATACACTCAGTGTAGCGGTAGATACAATATAAGATCTCCTTCCTGATGTTGTTTGGGTTCAGCATGTTGCCTCCAGCACATAAGGTTTTGGGTTCTATGTTGTCTGATCCTATGACTGGGAAACTAGAGGCCAATTTTTCAAGAATATATCTCACATACTTGGCAGTTCATATTGATGCTGTTCATCAGACAAAAGTCTAATTGATTCAATAAGACCATTCATACTCTGTCTTTTTCCTGATGAAACCAAATGCTTTTACAAGCAAGTGGATACATTTTCAATATCTTCTGACATTATTTCATTTGGTTAAATGCAAACCAATGTATGAAAGCTAAACAGTATACCTCAAAATGCTGGGTCTAACTCTCTTTGTCACTAAAGCAGTCTATTTTGATATGCTTCAGCTTACTGCCTTTGTTACTATATGTACCTTGATATGCTAGAACTTCCTGCATTGGTTACTGTAACAATGTATTTTGCTGTTTTTGTTGCTGAAACAATGTACCTGTTTTTATGGTTTTAGGGATGTTCCTTGATATACTAAGATGCCCAGTCTTGTTAGTTAAAGGAGATTGCTAAAATTCCAGTGTTTGTAGCTGAAAAGTATATTTGATATGCCAAGACTTTTTGTTATTTATTGCTATAGTGAATGTTCCTTGATCTGCTATTAAGATGTCCTGTCTTGGTTGCTAAAGCAGAAATCTGTTATCACTACATCATTCTCTGTGCTCTGCAGAAGCCTTGTACATTCTTACATGTGAGGCACTACTCTACAGAAACCTTGTAGATTCTTACATGTGAGGCACTACTCTGCAGAAGCCTTGTAGATTCTTACATGTTAGGCACTACTCTACAGAAGCCTTGTGGATTCTTACATGTGAGGCACTACTCTGCAGAAGCCTTGTGGATTTTACATGTGATACACTACTCTGCAGAAGCCTTCTGGATTCTTACATGTGAGACACTCTACTCTGCAGAAGCCTTGTAGATGCTTACAGCTGAGACAGCATACTGTAAAGGGTTGCCCCACTGTGAAGTTTTAGTATTGGGGATTGAGGTGGGGTGCTTCCAATATTTATTTAATTATTGTAGAAGTCCCACCCATGATCAATTTTGGTTTGGAAGTAGATTGGTTGAAATCAGCAATGCCAACGGTTACCTGATTAAAGATACAAAAAAGGTGAAGTTCAATAATAACAATCTACTAGCAATTAAAAGATCAATTATTTAAATTTCCCAAATGCACTTCTATTCGACCCTTTCTAGCCTATCACATTTTTTGATTCATAGTGTGAGAGATTTCCACCTGTCCTTGTGTTCTACTCATCTTAGTATCCTTCTCTATCACCTAATTCCTTCTCTATCTCCATGACTCCCTCCATGTTCCTATTCCTCCTCCTCTATTTCCTCGTCCCTACTGCTTTCCTTCTCCTCCACCTTCTATCTTTCTTCTGAACATCAACTACACTCTGTCAACTCCTCCTGCACTGTCAGTCTCACTTCTGTTTCCCTCTTAGAGACTATAAAACTTGCACTGGAAGTTCTATCCCCAAAAAGCTTCCTATGAAAACACAAGGGTGATACAATATTCTCCTCAGTGCTCACATCTCACACTACACATGGCCTATCAGCAGATAAAGCTATTAGATTTCACCAGTCATGCATTCATTCACACCGAAATACACATACATTTTTGTATTGTAAACCAACATAATAACAAAACATAATAATAGCACTGTAGCAATTACTATAATACATGCAACAATACTCATAATTCCATTACTGAAACCAATAAATACGCATAACTTTACATCACAAATCATACCAAATATCCATGCTCTGATATATTCAGCATCTATTGTAACTAATTGTACATACATCAATTGCTTTCCTAAACTCCAATTGAAACATGTATAAACTCTAACATAATGCATTACTAATTGTACTGGTTAATATAAAGTAACCTACCAGCGAATTACAGTATTAATTCTGACGAACTAGCAATCAACATAATTCCCTACGTAAACTCAAGTTCTGTCTCAAATATGCTTATAAATGAAACACTGCAAGGTACATACTAAAACAATCCCAGTAATTAGGTATACATGCTACAATTGCTTACAATTATGATGCTATAATGTTTTGCAAAATCGAGCAAATAGCTTACTTACTGTCTTTGTTGAAGCATTTCCTTATCTTACAATTCTGGTCCTATGATTCCTGCCAAATTACGAGTGGCTTCTCTCGGAGTATACTTAATTCTTATAATGGCAACATATACTTCTCCTAATCTTTTCCAGTATACTGATAAATTTCTGAATGTTGTCAGCTATAATTCAGATCTAAGATTTAATCCCACCCTCTATCTTAATTCCAATTGGATTTCGCTGTGAATGTCCCAATCAAACTCAGCTGACAATTTCTTCTTGCTTTCTGTCTATGACTGGCGGGTGAGAACATGCCATGTTCACCCTGTGGGCTTCCTTTTGATTTCTGTTTGAATGCCTGGGTGTGAGATCTATAAGCCTTTTACTAGTGACAATTTTATAGTCAGTCTAGCTGGTGACTTGCATAATTGATTAACACTGCACCAATGTTTGCAAATCAAACGTGATAATAAAACCCCAGTTTATAATTTTCTGATACCTGGACTGAGAAACCTGACACCCACTCTGTAGAAGCCTTGTAGATGCATACATGTGAGATGCTTATATGCAAACATCAAAAGGGCAATTTTTAAAGATGTAAATAATCAGTTATAATAAAATTAAATTTAATTTAAATTTACAATTATAATATTGTCTTTCAGGGATCTAAAGGTAATAATTCTGGGTGACTTTGCAGTTGGAAAGACATCTTTAATTTGCAGATACATTGAGGGAAAATTTAGACCTCATGAGACAGTAAGTACTGAAATTTAAAGTTGATTATTAATTAGGTGTTTTACTAAGTTAATATTACCCCATAAATTTATCTAATGCCAGTGATTGATATAATTATATATGAGTGATACTTTATAGATGTAATTTGTCTTTTTTTCTTGTTCATTTGATGCTAGAAAACCTTTCTGGCTAATGGCCCAGAACATTTCTCCAACATGTCTTTTAAACGTTGACTATCAGGAAACAAAATGAGTAAGCTTCCACAGACCGTCATGAAAGAGGCCTGTTAATTTTCAGCTCATTTCACCATAAGACCAAAGGAGCCTGTGTCCATCATCTGACCATAAAGCCAAAGGAGCCTGTGTCCATCATCTGTCTGACCATAAGGCCAAAGGAACCTGTGTCCATCATCTGACCATAAGGCCAAAGGAGCCTGTGTCCATCATCTGACCATCAAGCCAAAGAAGCCTTTGTCCATCATCTGACCATAAGGCCAAAGGAGCCTGTGTCCATCAGCTGACCATAAGGCAAAAAGGAGCCTGTGTCCATCATCTGACCATAAGGCCAAAGGAGCCTGTGTCCATCACCTGACCATAAGGCCAGAGGAGTCTGTGTCCATCATCTGACCATAAGGCCAAAGGAGCCTGTGTCCATCATCTGACCATAAGGAAAAAGGAGCCTGTGTCCATCATCTGACCATAAGGCCAAATGAGCCTGTGTACATCATCTAACCATAAAGCCAAAGGAGCCTGTGTCTATCATCTGACCATAAGGCCAAAGTTGCCTGTGTACATCATCTGACCATAAGGCCAAAGGAGCCTGTGTCCATCATCTGTCTGACCATAAGGCCAAAGGAGCCTGTGTCCATCATCTGTCTGACCATAAGGCCAAAGGAGCCTGTGTCCATCTGACCATAAGGCCAAAGGAGCCTGTGTCCATCATCTGTCTGACCATAAGGCCAAAGGAGCCTGTGTCCATCATCTGTCTGACCATAAGGCCAAAGGAGCCTGTGTCCATCATCTAACCATAAGGCCAAAGGAGCCTGTGTCCCTCATCTGTCTGACCATAAGGCCAAAGGAGCCTGTGTCCATCATCTGACCATAAGGCCAAAGGAGCCTGTGTCCATCATCTGTCTGACCATAAGGCCAAAGGAGCCTGTGTCCATCATCTGTCTGACCATAAGGCCAAAGAAGCCTGTGTCCATCATCTGACCATAAGGCCAAAGTAGCCTGTGTCTATCATTTGACCATAAGGCCAAAGGATCCTGTGTCCATCATCTGACCATAAGGCCAAAGGAGCATGTGTCCATCATCTGACCATAAGGCCAAAAGAGCCTGTGTCCATCATCTCTCACCATAAGGCCAAAGGAGCCTGTGTCAATCATCTGACCATAAGGCCAAAGGAGCCTGTGTCCATCATCTGTCTGACCATAAGGCCAAAGGATCCTGTGTCCATCATCCGACCATAAGGCCAAAGGATCCTGTGTCCATCATCTGACCATAAGGCCAAAGAAGCCTGTATCCATCATCTGTTAACCTTTGTTTGTTACCACTGTGGAAGCCTTTGTTTTCTCATACAGGTTGTAGCAATCTTGCAACATAGGTTTATAACATTAAAATTGCTGATAAGTTTGGATATGAGTAAGATGTATGTTTTGTTATGACTCTGTAGTCATAAACTATGTTACAGAAAGAAGCAAAACCAATATGTTTTGTAAAATAATAAATAATTTAATAATGAAACTTATAAAATGAAAATTGATAAGGAACTTACAGTATATTGAATTCAATCCATAATAATTCCAAAAATTCTATCATAAATCCCAAAGAATTGAATGATCCAAATGAATTCCAGATCCTTGAAGGTGCTGGTCTGCCGTCAATCTTAATATCTCACAAAGGCTTTGTCCAGAACTTTTTGAATAAATTGTCCCATAGTAATATTTTATTTCAATTAGCATTTTCTATTTCCAATGAATAATCCAGACAAATGTTTCTCTCACATTATATCTGAACACAACATTAAACCCATCGGCAGACTGGTACTAAAACATGAACATATGAAATAAGAACCCAAAATAGGAATCAGAAACAGGAATGAAATAATTGCTCATTTCTCTCCGTTATGCATGCAAACATATTGCAAGTCATTAAAACATGGGTGGTATTCTGTGTGTCCAAAATTAATATTATTTTAAACAGAATATTCTGGTGATAATTGCCTTGTTTCAAATGGTAAAGCATTGCAGTATTTTGTTTTCATCAATTGGTTGAATTCAGTATGCATTTTGCACCAGTATTGGTGATGGAAATTAGATGTGCAGAAAAGATTGACAGCAATGTATATAGACAGCAAGTGACATGAATAGATTTTTATACCATTATGGCAGTTTCAAAAAGCTTTTCAGTTTTCGTTTTTCTTTTTAGTTTGGAGGATTTTTAATTTTTAGGTCTACATTGTTTTGCAAACACATACCAATGAGTTTTCTGTTTGGTCTAAAATTGCAGTATTGTGACTCCACTTTTGGACCAATGTCCAACTTATCTTAATTTTTGCAACTCTGAAACTTTCCACATGCTACCTTTGTAATGTTATTAGGACACAGCCTTGTTGTAACAACCCTTAATATAAAGATCCCTCACAATTACAATACATGATACATGTATGGATCCCTTAGACATCATTAGAGTAAGGGAGCATTGAATTTCATTCCATTTGCTTTTCATTCCAGACAATAGGTGCAGCCTTCTTTTTAAAGCAGTGGGGACCATACAATGTGGCTGTATGGGTAAGATTTTTAAAACGATCACTATAATATTCTTTAGTATTTCTTTTTCCTTTACACACTGTCAAATACTTCTTCCAGTTCAACACAATCGAATATAATAAAGGGGATGTAACTCAAACTGAACTTCCTTAATATAGCATCAATCTTACTATCATTGGTATTTCCTGGTGTTCACAAAAAATATGGTTATCAAATATGGCCTGTCCATCTGTCCCTCCTTCCACCCATCCCTCCATCTCACTCTAATTTTTGCCTAATAACTTCCATTATTATACTCTCTTCAAAGAAAGTTTTAGGGGTCAGCTTATCCATTCGTTGGTCAGCTTGTTCATTCGTTGGTCTGTCCATTCATCCGTTGGTCTGTCCATTCGTCCGTTAATCTGTCCATTCGTCCGTTGGTCTGTCCATTGATCCCAATTTTCAGTACTGTACCCAGTAAGATATCTTCAGTACCACTCAAGCCAATCTTTATTGCCTAACCCCTAACCCCCTAAGCTTTGGGACATGTTCTTTTTATACGTTTGGATTTTGAAATCATGTCCTGCACAGGAGCTCTGAATAGCCAAGTTATCTAATCTGCTCATTATTACAGATAACTGCAATCTCACCTCTGTCTGCATGGGTTCAAGGTGCAGGCTTGGCCAGTGTGGCTGTATGAAAAAGCTTGCAAGTGGCTTCTATTGGGGGTTTTCTGGGGTTCTTGTTCCACCTGTTATACTGGTACCAATTATATCCTATCCTGTACTGAGAATGGTGTTAAACTCCATAATGACAACAGCATAACACTGTCCTGAAAAAAAAAATGCAGATAGACTACTTTGCATTTTAGGAGTTGTTCTAATTGTTTTCATCCATCCAGTAAGAACTCTTCTAAGGGTAATGTCTTCTGAACCATTCAAAATATCTTCATCAAATTTGGTATTTATTTCATTTTTGATTATAAAAAGCATTTTTGTTCCATATAAAACTGGGTTTGTTAGATTAGTACTTTTAAATTTATCTTCCATATTTATAAAAATGTTTTAACAATTCATATGTTTACACTCTGCTAATCAGACAGAATACAATATTCAATCTATAATATATCCACATTATTTTTAAAAAAAAAACATTTTGTCCATTCATCGGCTGTCATATACACTTGAATTATCCTCAAAACCCATCTTGATGAAACATGTATGCATGAGAATGGTTACAAGAGTTTATGTCACAAATAAGAATGGGCATTTTCAGATTTTTACCTTTAGAGCAAGAGGATATGTTTAAAGCACGCAGTTATTGGATTTCAACAAAATCTGGTATGCAGTTTAAAAGTCATGAGACCATGACTGAAATCGATTGCCAATTTTCTATGTACTTTTATCCACATAATAACACTCCTAATTAGATAGGTTGATGTTGATGAGACCTTAGTCGAGTTCAGTTGTCATTTGGTATCTTTTTAGCATAGATATAGTCACTGAATGCCAAATCCAGCTACTTTGTTTCCACACTAGAACTTAATTACTGTTGAATTTCATCCAGGTTTTATTTGTAGTTTAATAAGGCCTTAGCTTTGCTCAGTTGTCAGATTTGTACTTCATTGTTTAGCAGACTGATTGTCGGATACACCTTTATTACTATTGGATTTCAAACAAATCAGATATCATGCTTGATATTGATGAGCTTTTGGTTGAATGTTATTGTCAGCATTTTGCAATAATGTTTAGAGGAGTTATAGCCCTTTATTGTCTGATGCACATATTATTGTACATGCACAGAATCTCTTTCTTTCTTTCTTTCTTCTAGATTTCATCCATATTTATTATGCAGCTTGATATTTATGAAAATTTGGCCAATTTCTGTTGTCAGCATTCTACATAATTTGCTTAACAGAGTTATAGGCGATGATGGTCAGATTCTCCATATTTAATTTCTGCTTAACTTCCTTAATTAATCCTGGAGTTGAACAAAGTTTTTAAGGTTGCTTGATTTTGATAAGGCCTCAGCAAAATTTAAATATCAGCATTCTACACCATTGTTTAGCAGAGTGATAGGAGCTTTCTGATAGATGCATCCATTTTCGTTTCAGTACAGAAGCTCCTTTATTTACAATTGGATTTCAACTAAATTATTTAGTGGAGATGTGGCCCCATGATTGTTGAACCCATTCACTTTCATTTCTTCACAATAACTCAGTTAATTTTAATTCTATATCAACCACATTTGGTGTGCTGCTTGAAGTTGATTGAACCTTGAATTCAGTTATCAGCATCCTTTGTCATTTATTAGAGTTACAGCCCCTGATTATCCACTTTTGTTTATGTGCATGACTCCTTTAATGGATTTCAAACAAATGTAGTAGGCAGCATGTTTATTGAACTCAGCTGAATTCATAGAAAATTTTGTTTCCAAACATGTTTAGCATGCTTGTGGCCTTATCTTATCAGACTCAACAATATTCTTTTTGTGTAATAACACAGGATTTTAAGTCTTGTTATTTAAAATCCATACATTTATGGAATTATAGAATTTAATCAACCTATGTAATTATCTGTAATTCAGTTAAATTTATATTCTGCTCACAAATGTGTACTTTACAGAGTGCCAAACAGAACTGAATAAGTGTACAATATCTTTCCACTTGGTACTGCTTTTTTTCATCCCAAACATCTGTACATACTGTATGTATGTGTGTGTATATATATTCCTTTCCTTAAAAGCTAAGTTAGAACAAACATTTGTTAATTTTGACACATGCATATTGTTCATATTAACTTGAGATAGTTAAATTTTGGACACATTTGAATGTGTTCCCATATCCATACAGTCCAGTACAGAAAGATTGAGAGAGATTTGTATAAAACACAAGCAGTTAAGTTAATTTGGTCATTTTTAAATGTTTTTTGAAACATGCTTTTGTATATGAAATGTCTGATAACATTAATAAGGTTATGTTGCATTGAGGCAGATCCTGATAAAAGTTGTTTCCTAATTTGGGTTATTGTACATGTAAATAGTTAATATCAACTTATCAAGTCCATTTATCATCCATCCTCATCCATCCATTTTGTTTTCCCATTTATTTTTATTAGGATGTGAACTCCAGTATGTCTGTCTGTCCTTACATACCTACCTACCGACACATCCATCTGTTTAAAAATGTAGATAAAATCTCTCTCCTTCAGGACACAGCAGGGGATGAGAAATACACAGGACTCCAGTCATTCTACTGTCGAAATGCAGGAGCAGCCATCCTGGCATTTGATCTTAATCATGAATCAAGCTTTGAATCACTGTGGTAGGTATAATTTTAGCTACCCGTACTACAAGGCCCAGTATATTCATCAATCCATTGTACATATTACTTCATTCCATTGTACATATTCCATCAAGCTTTGAATCACTGTGGTAGGTATATTTTTAGCAACTTGTACTACAAGGCCCAGTATATTCATCAATCCATTGTACATATTACATGTACTTCATTCCATTGTACATATTCCATCAAGCTTTGAATCACTGTGGTAGGTATATTTTTAGCAACCCGTACTACAAGGCCCATTATTTTCATCAATCCATTGTACAGATTACATCATTCCATTGTCCATATTCCATCAGTCCATTGTATGTGTTCCATCAGTCCATTGCATGTGTTCCATCAGTCCATTGCATGTGTTCCATCAGTCCATTGCATGCATTCCATCTGTCCATTGTATGCATTTCATCAGTCCATCGTATGTGCTCCATCAGTCCATTGCATGTGTTCCATCAGTCCATTGTATGTATCACATCAGTCCATTGTATGTGTTCCATCAATCCATTGCATGTGTTCCATCAGTCCATTGTATGTATTACAACAGTCCAATGTATGTGTTCCATCAGTCCATTGTATGTGTTCCATCAGTCCATTGTATGTATTACATCAGTCCGTTGTATGTGTTCCATCAGTCCATTGCATGTGTCCCATCAGTCCATTGTATTTGTTCCATCAGTCCATTGTATGTGTTCCATCAGTCCATTGTATGTATTACAACAGTCCAATGTATGTGTTCCACCAGTCCATTGCATGTGTTCCATCAGTCCATTGTATGCATTACATCAGTCCATTGTATGTGTTCCATCAGTCCATTGCATGTGTTCCATCAGTCCATTGTATGTATTACATCAGTCCATTGTATGTGTTCCATCAGTCCATTGCATGTGTTCCATCAGTCCATTCTATTTGTTCCATCAGTCCATTGTATGTGTTCCATCAATCCATTGCATGTGTTCCATCAGTCCATTGTATGTGTTCCATTAGTCCATTTTATGTGTTCCATCAGTCCATTGTATGTATTACATCAGTCCATTGTATGTGTTCCATCAGTCCATTGCATGTGTTCCATCAGTCCATTGTATTTGTTCCATCAGTCCATTGTATGTGTTCCATCAGTCCATTGCATGTGTTCCATCAGTCCATTGTATGTGTTCCATTAGTCCATTGTATGTGTTCCATCAGTCCATTGCATGTGTTCCATCAGTCCATTGTATGTGTTCCATTAGTCCATTGTATGTGTTCCATCAGTCCATTGCATGTGTTCCATCAGTCCATTGTATGTGTTCCATTAGTCCATTGTATGTGTTCCATCAGTCCATTGTATGTGTTCCATCAGTCCATTGTATGTGTTACATCAGTCCATTGAATGTGTTCCATCAGTCCATTGTATGTGTTGCATCAGTCCATTGCATGTGTTCCATCAATCCATTGTATGTGTTCCATCAGTCCATTGTATGTGTTCCATCAGTCCATTGTATGTGTTCCATTAGTCCATTGTATGTGTTCCATCAGTCCATTGCATGTGTTCCATCAGTCCATTGTATGTGTTCCATTAGTCCATTGTATGTGTTCCATCAGTCCATTGCATGTGTTCCATTAGTCCATTGCATGTGTTCCATCAGTCCATTGTATGTGTTACATCAGTCCATTGAATGTGTTCTATCAGACCATTGTATGGTTTCCATCAGTCCATTGGATGTGTTCCATCAGTCCATTGCATGTGTTCCATCAGTCCATTGTATGTGTTCCATCAGTCCATTGTATGTGTTCCATCAGTCCATTGCATGTGTTCCATTAGTCCATTGCATGTGTTCCATCAGTCCATTGTATGTGTTCCATCAGTCCATTGCATGTGTTCCATTAGTCCATTGCATGTGTTCCATCAGTCCATTGTATGTGTTACATCAGTCCATTGAATGTGTTCTATCAGTCAATTGTATGTATTACATCAGTCGATTGTACATATTCTTTTAGACCATTGTACACATTTCATCAGTTCATATTAGTTGTTTGTCAATCCATTGCACACATTCCATTTATCCATTGTACATATTCCATCAATCTTTGCATCACTGTGTTTGGTATATTTTTAGATACCCGTACTTCAAGGCCCAGTATATTCATCAATCCATCGGACATATTACTTTATTCCATTGTACATATTCCATCAGCCCATTGTATATATTCCATCAGTCCATTACATGTATTTCATCAGTCCATTGTACATATACCATCAGTGCGTTGTATGTATTCCATCAGTCCATTGTTTGTATTCCATCAGTCCATTGTACATATTCCATCAGTCCATTGTACATATTCCATCAGTCCATTGTACATATTCCATCAATCCATTGCATGTATTCCATCAGTCTTTTGTTTGTATTCCATCAGTCTGTTGTTTGTATTCCATCAGTCCATCATATGTATTTCATCAGTCCATTGTACATATTCCATCAGTCCATTGTACATATTCCATCAGTCCATTGTATGTATTCCGTCAGTCTGTTGTTTGTATTCCATCAGTCCATTGTACATATTCCATCAGTACATTGTACATATTCCATCAGTCCATTGTACATATTTCATCAGTCCATTGCATGTATTCCATCAGTCTGTTGTTTGTATTCTATCAGTCTGTTGTTTGTATTCCATCAGTCCATTGGACGTATTCCATCAGTCCATTGTACATATTCCATCAGTCCATTGTATGTATTCCATCAGTCTGTTGTTTGTATTCCATCAGTCCATTGTACATATTCTATCAGTCCATCATATGTATTTCATCAGTCCATTGTACACATTCCATCAGTCCATTGTTCATATTCCATCAGTCCATTGCATGTATTCCATCAGTTCATTGAGTGTATTTCATCAGTCAATTGTATGTGTTCCATCAGTCCATTCATATTCCATCAGTCTATTGCATGTATTCTATCAGTTCATTATACATATTCCATCAGTTCATTGCATATATTCATTTAGTCTATTCCTAATATACCATCAGTCTGTTGTATTTATTTCATTAGTACATTGGACATATTACATCAGTCCATTGTAGATATTCCATGAAGCTTTGAATCACTGTGGTAGATTTATTTTTAGTTAACCTTACTGCAAGGCCTAGTATATTCATCATTCCATTGTCCATATTTAATCAGTTCATTGTATGTATTATATTAGTCCATTGTCCATATTTCATCAATCCATTGTATGTATTCCATTAGTCCATTGTCCATATTTCATCAGTTCATTGTATGTATTCTATTAGTCCATTGTCCATATTTCATCAGTCCATTGTATTTATTCTATTAATCCATTGTCCATATTTCATCAGTCCATTGTATGTATTCCATTAGTCCATTGTCCATATTCCATCAGTCCATTGTATGTATTCCATTAATACATTGTACATATTTAATCAGTCCATAGTATGCCTTCCATTAGTCCATTGTCCATATTTAATCAGTCCATTGTATGTATTCCATTAGTCCATTGTCCATGTTTCATCAGTCCATTGTATGTATTCCATTAGTCCATTGTCCATATTCCATCAGTCCATTGTATGTATTCCATTAATACATTGTACATATTTAATCAGTCCATTGTATGCCTTACATTAGTCCATTGTCCATATTTAATCAGTCCATTGTATGTATTCCATTAGTCCATTGTCCATGTTTCGTCAGTCCATTGTATGTATTCCATTAATACATTGTCCATATTTAATCAGTCTATAGTATTTATTCCATTAGTAAATTGTCCATATTTCATCAGTCCATTGTCCATATTTCATCAGTCCATTGTATGTATTCCATTAGTCCATTGTCCATGTTTCGTCAGTCCATTGTATGTATTCCATTAATACATTGTCCATATTTAATCAGTCCATAGTATTTATTCCATTAGTCCATTGTCCATATTTCATCAGTCCATTGTCCATATTTAATCAGTCCATTGTATGTATTTCATTAGTCCATTGTCCATGTTTCGTCAGTCCATTGTATGTATTCCATTAATACATTGTCCATATTTAATCAGTCCATAGTATTTATTCCATTAGTCCATTGTCCATATTTCATCAGTCCATTGTCCATATTTAATCAGTCCATTGTATGTATTTCATTAGTCCATTGTCCATGTTTCGTCAGTCCATTGTATGTATTCCATTAATACATTGTCCATATTTAATCAGTCCATAGTATTTATTCCATTAGTCCATTGTCCATATTTAATCAGTTCATTGTATGTATTCCAGTAATGCATAGTTTATTAACATGTTCTTCGGTGTCAAAAACATTTGGACCAACAAAATATGACAAGGAGTACCCATCATTGAGACCTTTAAATTCAATGGAAAAGATATATATCCAGCTTCAAATAAATGGACCTTACTGATAACCAGCAAACTTTTAAACAAGCCATTAATTTATTTTGGCCATATTTTTGTAAACAATTATTTCATAGTTGGGTGAATAATGGAGATGTGCTGTTAAATACAATGGACATTGATAAAATTTACAACTTTAGGCAAGCTCATCTCAAAAATCACAGAACGAATTTGACCATACATGACAAAACAAATCTTGGCCAGAATGCTTTTCAGCTTTGTTCTTGTAATTCTAGTCTGTCACTTTGCTAAATAACTCAAAGAAAATATTTTTTTTTTTTTTTTTTTTTTTAAGTAAAGAAAACTTTTAATGACTCCCAACATGAAAACTACTGAACACAATCTGACCAAATTTAATGTGACAAATCCTACCATCCATAGATATCAGTCATTTTGGATTTTGTGGAATTATTATAAATTTTTCATGAAATTCCACATTTAGAAAAAAAAAATATATATATATATATATATATATATATATATATATATATATATATATAATTCAAGAAAATTACATTTTTGAGGGTTTACATATTTAGGTTCATTCAAAAGTGACAATGAAATGAGTGAAGCCTACAAGCTTTGTAAATTTTAACAAATATTAATTTCCCAAGAAAACAAGGTAAAAATATGAAAAAGAACTTACAGCTTGTAAATCTAATCCAAAAATTAATCCTGGAATGAATAATATAAGTCCTATCACTAAAAGTTCTAAATGAATCAAAGTTTGAATCCCGACAAAGTTCCAAGATGGAGGATGATGACATCAGATGAGTGCAGTATTGTACTGATGTGTCAACAGTTCCTTGTTAAATTTTATGAATTGAGAATAATTTTCCGGCTATAGAGTTCCGAATAATTTCCAATAACTTTCTTTGTCCAAGAATATTGATGACAAGCACTTGTATTTCCAGGAAAAATAAATTATTTTAAGTAACAACAACCTGGTCACAGCCCAGAATACCTTTGAACTCCAAAAGTTATGAAATACGACTGAATTCAATCACTAAAAGCATTAGTTTCAAACAGTTTTAGATCACACAAGGGGTCATGTGGTCACTTAATTCGAAAAATGCAGTAAAGTAATATGTCTGTCAGCATGTAGGCTATACAGGCTCGATTGTACTTGATGAATCTTACTATAAGATTTAAAGAAAAAAAATAATAAAGATTTGTTTTCAACAGAGCTAACATGTGGGACAAACATGACTTTGATAATGACCAATCATTTTCACTCTGTTTACCAAATCTGAATCAAGATCAGGAACTAAGTCAGCTAAAAATACAATGTAGCAATTATTTTAATCAGGCTAAGAAGAACTGAGCTGGATTTTCTGGCGAACAAAATGTCAATTCCAGTGAATAAAGTTATCATAAATAACTTGAAATGAATTAAAAAAAAAATTTAAAACTAACACACAAGTAATTAAATTACATATACATAACAAGGGAAACAGTTATAAGAAGGATTTTTCTCTTTGGAATGGAAAGAGTCAAAAGTACTTAAGCACTGATAGGATAGAATTTAGTTGTTCAATGTATAAAACAATAAGTAGTTAACAAGAACAAGTTGATTAGACTAATTGCATGGCATGAAAAAATGACAATATAAATGTACAGAAAGAAAACTTTATGATAATTTCTCAGGACTAATATTTATAATCACTGCTTTGGTGAAAAATATTCAATGATTTCAAGGTTTAGGAATTATTGGAGGAATCATCATTTAATATCACTGGACCTGTATTCTTACCATGAACAGATATATATAAATTCATTGGGTATAAGTTCATAACAAGAAACTACATGGAAAAATGGCAGTAGAGATGAACAGAAAGAAAATTTCTGATAATGTGGCAGCTCTAGTATTTATGATAACTGTTTTGGTGAGAAAAAAAACAAGGATTTCAAGGTTTTTGGATTTATTGGAGGATTCACCATTTGTTATCATTGGACCTTTATTAATTCTCAACATGTACATGTACATATAGATTCATAAGGTTCTCAGCTGTTAAAGACTATGCTATCCATTCCAAAGGTTCACTGCTTTTAAGGACTATGCTATCTTTTTATAAGGTGTACTGCTTTCAAAGACTATGCTATCCATTCCAGAAGTACTGCCTAGATTTTGAAGAACAGATGCTTGATTTCCGATAAATACAGTCATGTAATGTCCAAAACTTAAAAATTTATGCAAATTGTTGATCTTCTCTCATCAGAAATGCTTCCTATTACAAAGCATTGGCAAGACAGAATTTCAGAAAATAAGTCTGGTGTAAAATCCCTTAAGTTTTACTTACAAATAATATAGATTTGCCATAAGTTGAAATAAGGTGGTCAGAAATAAAAATACTTTAAAAACTTTTCTAAAACTACTGAACAGAACTGGATTAGATTGTATGTAATTTTTATATTGTGCATCTGATTTCAATATGCCAACTGAAATTGTCACTATTTCATGTGGCTTTTAAGCTGGTTAGCAAACTATCTGCATACTTGGTACAAACATTAAAGTTTGTCTCATATATGATAAATTTCGTCTATGAATAAGACTTCTGATAGGTTCTCACTTTCACATCAGGCAAAACTTTTTTTTCCTTTTACACAATGTCAATGTCATCTTAGATAAAGACTTTCATAAGGTTATCACTTTCAGATCTCATGTCAAGATTTCTTCCTCTTGTTGCAGACTGGTAATTTCATGTATAATCAAGACTCGTATAAGATTCCCATATTCTGATCTCAGGGCAAGATTTCTTCCCCGTGTAGACAGTGCTGGTTTCATGTATGATCAAGACTCGACTCATGTAAGATTCTTATTTTCTAATCTCAGGGCAAGATTTCTTCCGCTTCTAGACAATGCTAATGAGGATTGCCTTAAGGTGGTGGTGGGGACAAAGTTAGACCTTCTTCAACCTGGATCAAGGGAGGTAACACAAGAGGAGGCTAGGAGATTTTCAAGGGAGATAAATAACAACATTGATCTGAAGAAACTGGATAGGGAGCCTTACTTTGAAACCTCAAGTAAAACTGGCCAGAGTGTGACTGAAATGTTTGAGTTTATATACCAGTACTGTCTTCCACTGTCAGAGCATGAAAAAAAATCTGCAGTAGAAACAAAAAGGACATCAGCTTTTAATACAAGTACAGTGGACTTGAATAAGCCTGCTGTTTCATCTCCAAAAAGAACTAATTGTTGTTCTAGATGATTCCATATCTGTACTTGTAGACAGTGAATTTTATGCCAGTTTTTAAGATGATGATTATATCTTCCATCCCTGACAAAATGAAAGGCAGATTTTGCAAGCACATGTATTTAAAATGTTTTGTTTTTTGTTTGATTACACTATAACTTTTACAGATCTTTAGTTACATGTTTTTTAACTAATTTTAGATCAGAGTTCATTAGATTTTATATTAAATTTGTCATGACATATTTTGAACTGGTAACTGGAATGATAAACATTTTGTGTAATCATTTTATAAAAATATAAAAGTGGCACATATGTATAAGTTCAGCAAAATTTTATAGAATAGGAATTTTCCACATTAAAAATAAAGACGAAATAGTGATCTTCCACATTAAAAATATCATGGAATATGGATTTTCCACACTAACATGATGAATAGAGATCTTCTAATTTGAGAAGATCATGGAATTGGGATTTTCCATGTTTAAAAAAGTCATGGAAGTGGGATTTTCCACATTATAAAGATCATGGAATAGGAATTTTCCACATTAAAGATCATGGAATAGATATTTTCCACATTAAAAAGATCATGTAATAGATATTTTCCATATTAAAAAGATCATGGAATAGATATTTTCCACACTAAAAGATCATGGAATAGATATTTTCCACATTAAAATGATCATGGAATAGATATTTTTCACACTAAAAAGATCATGGAATAGATATTTTTCACACTAAAAAGATCATGGAATAGATATTTTCCACATTAAAATTGATGATGAAATTGAGATGTTCCACACTAAAAATATCATGTAGTGGGATTTTCCACATTTAAAGATTCACAGAAAAGGGATTTTCCACATTAAAAACTCATGGGAAAGGGTTCTTCAACATCAAAAGCAATGACGAAACATGGATTTTCTACATTGAAAATGAATTAGAAAATATTTTGACAAAATGACTGAAGTCTCTTAAAAATTTGTACAATCCTTTCACATTAGAAATTATTTCTAATATAGTGATGTTCTAATATAGTGATGTAATTACAATACCATATAATTGTACAATTATTTTAAAAGATAAAAAGTGATTCACAGGAAAGAGAGTTTTAATTTAGTCAGAAAAATAGCCATTTTGTACACCTACCCAGTATTTTTGTCTGTTTTTTTTCTAATCTTTCTCATTCAGTGATCAACACAATAATGAATTATTTTACCTATTAGTTTAATGACTAGTCCTACATAGTTCTTTCAGTATAGTCTACATTATTTATCAGGTGATCTCTATTTCTGTATATTTTCAGTTGTACCTAAGTTACATTTAGAGAAAGTGAACAGAATTATTGAAGGTGGATTTCTGTCTTGAAAAACTTGCTCAGATTAATGTATATGACAAGATACTTAAGAGAGACAAATGGCATTTCACTGTCAATAAATTATTAACATAACCTCTGTTTAGTTGTATTGGTCATATACCAGAAGAGATTATGGGATACCCTATTGTCTGCTGGTCATCTAATGCCTGACAATCTTTTGACACAAATTTTGTATCACTACCCATACTACATAACTTTAGGGGGATTTTATGGGGATTTTGTATCACTACCCATACTACATAACTTTAGGGGGATTTTGTATCACAATCCATACTAAAATACTTTAAGGGGATTTTGTATCACTACCCATACTAAAATACTTTAGGAGGATTTTGTATCACTACCCATATTAAAATACTTTAGTGGGATTTTGTATCACTACCCATACTAAAATAATTTAAGGGGATTTTGTATCACTACCCATACTAAAATACCTTAGAGTGTTTTGTATCACTACCCATACTAAAATACTTTAGGGGGATTTTGCATCACTACCCATACTAAAATACTTTAGGGGGATTTTGTATCACTACCCATACTAAAATATTTTAGGGGGATTTTGTATCACTACCCATACTAAAATACTTTAGGTGATTTTGTATCACTACCCATACTAAAATACCTTAGCTTGTTTTGTATCACTATTCATACTAAAATACCTTAGGGGAATTTTGCATCACTACCCATACTAAAATACTTTAGGGAGATTTTGTATCACTAACCTTCTTAAAATAGTTTAGGGGGATTTTGTATCACTACCCATACTAAAATACTTTAGTGGGATTTTTTATCACTACCCATACTAAAATACTTTAGTGGGATTTTGTATCATTACCCATACTAAAATACTTTAAATGGATTTTGAATCACTACCCATACTAAAATACTTTAGGGGAATTTTTGTATCTATAACCGTACTAAAATACTTTAGGGGGATTTTGTATCACTACCCATACTAAAATACTTTAGTGGGATTTTGTATCACTACCCATACTAATATACTTTAGAGGGATTTTGTATAACTACCCATACTAAAATACTTTAGGGGGATTTTGTATCAATTCAATACTAAAATACTTTAGGGGGATTTTGTATCACTACCCATACTAAATTACTTTAGTGGGATTTTGTATCACTACCCATACTAAAATACTTTAGGTGATTTTGTATCACTACCCATACTAAAATACTTTAGTGGGAGTTTGTATCACTGCCCATTCTAAAATACTTTAGGGGGATTTTGTATCACTACCCATACTAAAATACTTTAGGGGGATTTTGTATCACTACCCATACTAAAATACTTTAGGGGGATTTTGTATCACTACCATACTAAAATACTTTAGGGGGATTTTGTATCACTACCCATACTGAAATACTTTAGGGGGATTTTGTATCACAACCCATACTAAAATACTTTGGGGGATTTTGTATCACTACCCATACTAAAATACTTTAGTGGGATTTTGTATCACTACCCATACTAAAATACTTTAGGGGTATTTGGTATCACTACCCATACTAAAATACTTTAGGGGGATTTTGTATCACTACCCATACTAAAATACTTTAGGGTGATTTTGTATCACTAATTGTACTAAAATATTTTAGGGGGATTTTGTATCACTACCCATACTAAAATACTTAGGGGGATTTTGTATCACTACCCATACTAAAATACTTTAGGGGGATTTTGTATCACTACCCATACTAAAATACTTTAGGGGGATTTCAATGAAACTGCACATTTATTCTAAGATGCAGTTGGTCCTTAATAGAAATGGTGTCAGGCATTCAATATACCACACCAGCCATCTTTTTGAAAATTGTTATCACTATTCCTGCTGAATGAATGGTAATATCCGTATTTGAAAGACTTCATGATGTCTAATTGCTTTTAAATGAAAGACTTCATGATGTCTAATTGCTTTCAAATGAAAGACTTCATGATGTCTAATTACTTTTAAATGAAAGACATTATATGATGTTTAATTACTTTTAAATAAAAGATTTCATATGATGTCTTATTGCTTTCAAATGAAAGACTTCATATGATGTCTAATTGCTTTTAAATAAAAGACTTCATATGATGTCTAATTGCTTTTAAATGAAAGACATTATATGATGTCTAATTGCTTTTATATGAAAGACCTCATATGATGTCTAATTGCTTTTAAATAAAAGACTTCATATGGTGTCTAATTGCTTTCAAATGAAAGACTTCATATGCTGTCTAATTGCTTTTATATGAAAGACCTCATACAATGTCTAATTGCTTTTAAATAAAAGACTTCATATGATGTCTGATTGCTTTTAAATGAAAGACTTCATATGATGTCTAATTGCTTTTAAATGAAAGACCTCATACAATGTCTAATTGCTTTTAAATAAAAGACTTCATATGATGTCTGATTGCTTTTAAATGAAAGACTTCATATGATGTCTAATTGCTTTTAAATGAAAGACTTCATACGATGTCTAATTGCTTTTATATGAAAGATTTCATATGATGTCTAATTGCTTTTAAATAAAAGACTTCATATGATGTCTGATTGCTTTTAAATGAAAGACTTCATATGATGTCTAATTGCTTTTAAATGAAAGACCTCATACAATGTCTAATTGCTTTTAAATAAAAGACTTCATATGATGTCTGATTGCTTTTAAATGAAAGACTTCATATGATGTCTAATTGCTTTTAAATGAAAGACTTCATACGATGTCTAATTGCTTTTATATGAAAGATTTCATATGATGTCTAATTGCTTTTAAATGAAAGACTTCATATGATGTCTAATTGCTTTTAAATGAAAGACTTCATACGATGTCTAATTGCTTTTATATGAAAGATTTCATATGATGTCTAATTGCGTTTAAATGAAATGATGTCTGATTGCTTTTAAATTAAATACTTTATATTATGTCTAATTGCTTTTAAATGAAAGACTTCATATGATGTCTGATTGCTTTTAAATGAAACGGTGCCAATCTGACAACCAATATGGCTGTCACTGCAGCCATTTTTAAAATCTCTATATCATTAATCCACTTTAATGGACTCAAATCAGCATGAGGTTATCACCACAAGACTTCTATTGATATCTATCTAGTTGGTCCTAAATGAAAATGGAACTGATCCAGCCTCCAGTATGGCCACAGGTGGCCAGCTGGAAAACTGCATTATTGCTACTTTTGTATGAATGGGTCATATCAACATGGGGTTTTCACTAAGATGTTTAATCAAGTCTATTTCATTATAAATTAAATTATTATTATTGTTACATCCAATATGGAGGCTATGATGGCTATCTGGAACATGGATTCCTAGAATTTGTTTTGGCCAGTGAAGCATCAGTCCCTTCAAGGGACTCTGATTAAGAATATATGTCAGAGTACTGTGACTATTCAAAGAGTTCATATGAAATAAGAATATATGTCAGAGTACTATGTATATTCAAAGAGTTCATATGAAATAAAAATATGTCAGTATACTGTGAGTATTCAGAGTTCCTATGAAATAAAAATATATGTCAGAGTACTGTTTATATTCAAAGAGTTCATATGAAATAAGAATATGTCAGTATACTGTGACTATTCAAAGAGTTCATATGAAATAATATATTTCAAAGTACTGTGCCTATTCAAAGAGTTTATATGAAATAAGAATATATGTCAGAGTACAATGACTATTCAAAGAGTTCATATGAAAATGAAGCAAAATTATCAGTTGTGAATAAGGGTGACTACTCTGCATTAACAATGGCTTCAATAGGTTTATGTTACTGGAGCAGTGATTTTTAAAAATACTTTGCTGGTGGACATTTGTATTCTGTTATGAGCATGAGTAATTACTTTGTGCTGGAGAACAGTTTTGAAAGTATCTTAGTATAAATTGATAAATCCCTGCCTATCTACTGGTAAAGGTTTCAAAGAGCATATGCAATTAGTTTACAATGATTTATTATTGCTACTTTGCATAAACTGCTTTGGGCAGAGTCGTGTCATGTAGTTTCATCATGAGGTTGATTGGTCTTAATTGAAAATAGTTTACTTAGACATCTAATATTGCAGCCATATTCATTTAATTCTGCTGCTCATTAGAAGAGCTTGTGAAATTCCCCTAGCATCTGTGAAGTGTTATAACTATAAATATAACATTATGTAACAGAAAGAAAAGTGAAACAAACAATTTAAATAAAATCAACAAAAATTGTTTCACCAAGTCACACAATGAGCATTAAAGAGAGTATTGTGAATTAAATCACAAAAATAATCCTAAATCCTAAATCTTATCACAATGACAAAAGTATTGAATTTTTCCAAATGGATTCCCATACTCTTGAATGTCCTTATCTACCACTTTGATTCAATCCAGAATGTCTTTGAATGAGTTCACAATAATTCCAAAATAATGTGTTAATCCAAAGTCAGTGAGCACTTAGTAATTCTAGTTAATAATTTCAGTACATAATTCCTCTCAAATCACAACACAATTATAAATGAACCCAACAGACTGATCTTAAAACAAGAATAAATTATTTATTTTCCAATTTATACACATTTTTACTTGACCTATAACATAATACAATGTAAAGATTTTTAATTGAAAAACCTAGTTATTATGTACTTTTGAGAAAGTGACGTATGTAAGGTGAAGTTGTTTGCATTTAAAACATGCACAGTGGAATGTTGGCATACCTCTATATTACTTTTATGTAATGTGGCTGCCTTTTTTTAGATATTGTGCTTTTGGAAATTGTAAATGATTTTTAGCACACTGCTAACTAAAATGACTGCTCCCATGTACTCAAAACATCAGCCTGAATTTGTCTAAAGTACACAATCCTTAGCAGCTATTAAAATAGGGGAAAATGAATTTTGCTTGACTAGACAATACCAGCTTCTGAAAGTGCAGTGAATGAATTACCAAATATATCAAATGTAAAAAAAATGTTATTGGCTCTTTTTTTACAATTTACCTCTGAAGTTCAGGAAGTAAAAATGACCAGGTAGAGCTGGCACTTTTTTGAAATGTGCACATCTTGAATAAAGCCAAGCTATATACTCTATAACTCATATTACACCCATCAATCATACACCAAAATAAAGGGAATTAAAGGTTCTTTGAACAATACTTAAGATATACATGGTCTTTTTTAAATTTCCAGTATAACTAGTGAGGAAACCTTGGGAAATTCTTTTTCTTTAAAAATTCTAACCCTTTGCAAAATATGAAACTCGTGTGCCAAGACTGACTGAACTCTTGCTATGTAAACAAGTCTGTTTCACAACTAATAAGTTATGTCAACATGTTATTTACAACTTACAATCATAAACAAAAGTTAGTCATGTAAACATCTTGTTTACAAATGAACGTTATCTTGAAGTAGAATCTGCAGTCATGGACAAATTTCAGCACACAATATAGGTACATCTACAGAAGAGTTGTCTTTAAACTTAGCAGACAGTTTCCACTTGTGGTCTCATTAGTCAATAATGAAAATGAGTACCACTCAGACATCATTATGGCAGCACCAATGGCTGTCTTCTACTTCTTCAATGGAGACAGTCATATTAACATAAAGTTTTCACTAAAATTCATCTTGCAATATGCTGTTGGTCTTAAATCAAACAGTCAATCTAAATTTCAGTATGGCTGCTTTGGTGATATCTTAAAACTCTTGATATCAATTCATTCCTGAAAGGATGGTCATATCAAGACTGGGTTTTCATGATAATATTCGGTAGTTGGTCCACAATGAACACTGTGCAAATCTGATTATCAACATGTTAGCCAACTTGAAAGTCTTGTCATTTCTCCAAACCTTCTAGGGGAAAAGTCATGAAACTTGGCAGTTTTGTTCTTGAGGTCTAATAGATCCTAAAAGAATAGTTTCCTTTAGGGATTAATTTTAGCCATCTTGGAGAGCCTTCCATGTTGGCTGACACAGTGGCCATCTTGAAAATCCTTTAATCACTACCCCATTTTTGAATGGATGGTCATATCAATGTGGAGTTATCACTAGAAGACTTATTGTGATGACGATGTCTAGGTAGTGCTGACCTAATTCCTGTAATATGGCTGCCATAGAAGCCATCTTTAAACTCTTGCTATTGCTACAGTTCCTGTTCAGTATAAAAAAACTTTTTCCTTAGATCAGATGACTATTTCCTGAAAAACAAAATAATATGTTGACGTTACAAAAGCAATTTGAAATAAACAACAGCTAAGTGTATTATCCAGAATAGAAAATGCTAAAAATTCCTGGGTGCCAGTTATGATGCAGCTTACATTATAAAACCCATTTCATTAGCTTCTGTGATTAAGTTGAATTCTACAACTCCATTTCATTGACTTGATGGGGTTAATTTCAGTTCTACAACTCCATTTCATTATGTGGATGGGTTTAAGTTCAATTCTACAATTCCATTTAAAAATGTGGATGGGGTTAAGTCAAAGCTTAAAGAAGCTGAACTGTGTATACATTGATAGGCCATAATATATAGTATGTTAAGTCTGATCACCTTTTTCATACAAAGTTCAAGTCTGATTTTGCAACATAAGGAGATAGCCTGGTCAAACATTTATCCATCAATTTCTGACTTTACAGTGCTAGGTAAAGGCCTGGTAAAACATTCATCAATCCATTTCTGACCTTACAGTGCTAGGTAAAGGCCTGGTCAAACATTCATCCATCGATTTCTCACTTTACAGTGCTAGGTAAAGGCCTGGTCAAACATTCAGCAATAAATTTCTAACTTTACAGTGCTAGGTAAATGCCTGTTCAAACATTCATCAGTCCATTTCTGACTTTTCAGTGCTAGGTAAAGGCCTGGACAAACATTCATCCATCAATTTCTGACTTTACAGAGCTAGGTAAAGGCCTGGTCAAACATTTATCCATCAATTTCTGACTTTACAGTGCTAGTTAAAGGCCTGGTCAAACATTGATCAATCATTTTCTGACTTTACAGTTCTAGGTAAAGGCCTGGTCAAACATTCAGCCATCAATTTCTGACTTTACAGTGCTAGCTAAAGACCTGGTCAAACATTCATCCATCAATTTCTGACTTTACAGTGCTAGGTAAAGGCATGGTTAAACGTTCATCAATCCATTTCTGACTTTATGGTGCTAGGTAAAGACCTGGTCAAACATTTATCCACCAATTTCTGACTTTGCAGTGCTAGGTAAAGGCCTGGTCAAACATTTATCCACCAATTTCTGACTTTACAGTGCTAGGTAAAGGCCTGGTTAAACATTCATCAATCCAGTTCTGACGTTACGGTGCTAGGTAAAGGCCTGGACAAACATATATCCATCAATTTCTGACTTTACAGTGATAGGTAAAGGCCTCGTCAAACATTTATCCATCAATTTCTCACTTTACAGTGCTAGGTAAAGGCCTTTTCAAACATTGATCAATCAATTTCTGACTTTACAGTGCTAGGTAAAGGCCTGGTCAAACATTCATCCATCAATTTCTGACTTTACAGTGCTAGGTAAAGGCCTGGTCAAACACTCATCAATCAATCCAGTTCTGACTTTACAGTGCTAGGTAAAGGCCTGGTCAAACATTCATCAATCCAGTTCTGACTTTACTGTGCTAGGTAAAGGCCTACTCAAACATTCAGCCATCAATTTCTGACTTTACTGTGCTAGCTAAAGACCTGGTCAAACATTCATCCATCAATTGCTGACTTTACAGTGCTAGGTAAAGGCCTGGTTAAACATTCATCAATCCATTTCTGACTTTTCAGTGCTAGGCAAAGGCCTAGTCAAACATTTACCCATCAAATTCTGACTTTACAGTACTAGGTAAAGGCCTCTACCCATCAATTTCTAACTTTACCGTACTAGGCATTCATCCATCAATTCCTGACATTACAGTGCGAGGTAATGGCCTGGTCAAACATTTACCCATCAATTTCTGACTTTACCGTACTAGGTAATGACCTGGTCAAACATTCATCCATCAATTCCTGACTTTACAGTGCGAGATAAAGGCCTGGTCAAACATTTAGCCATAAATTTCTGACTTTACAGTGCTAGGTAAAGGTCTGGTTAAACATTCATCAATCCCTTTCTGACTTTATGGTGCTAGGTAAAGACCTGGTCAAACATTTATCCACCAATTTCTGACTTTGCAGTGCTAGGTAAAGGCCTGGTCAAACATTTATCCACCAATTTCTGACTTTACAGTGCAAGGTAAAGGCCTGGTTAAACATTCATCAATCCCTTTCTGACTTTATGGTGCTAGGTAAAGACCTGGTCAAACATTTATCCACCAATTTCTGACTTTGCAGTGCTAGGTAAAGGCCTGGTCAAACATTTATCCACCAATTTCTGACTTTACAGTGCTAGGTAAAGGCCTGGTCAAACACTCATCAATCAATCCAGTTCTGACTTTACAGTGCTAGGTAAAGGCCTGGTCAAACATTCATCCATCAATTTCTGACTTTACAGTGCTAGGTAAAGGCCTGGTCAAACATTCATCAATCAATCCAGTTCTGACTTTACAGTGCTAGGTAAAGGCCTGGTCAAACATTCATCAATCCAGTTCTGACTTTAACATGCTAGGTAAAGGCCTGGTCAAACATTTATCCACCAATTTCTGACTTTACAGTGCTAGGTAAAGGCCTGGTTAAACATTCATCAATCCAGTTCTGACTTTATGGTGCTAGGTAAAGGCCTGGTCAAACATTTATCCATCAATTTCTGACTTTACAGTGATAGGTAAAGGCCTCGTCAAACATTGGTCAATGAATTTCTGACTTTACAGTGCTAGGTAAAGGCCTGGTCAAACATTCATCCATCAATTTCTGACTTTACAGTGCTAGATAAAGGCCTGGTCAAACATTCATCAATCAATCCAGTTCTGACTTTACAGTGCTAGGTAAAGGCCTGGTCAAACATTCATCAATCCAGTTCTGACTTTACCATGCTAGGCAAAGAACTGGTCAAACATTCATCCATCAATTTCTGGCTTTACAGTGCTAGGTAATGGCCTGGTCAAACATTCATCCATCAATTTCTAACTTTACAGTGCTAGGTAAAGGCCTGGTCAGACATTTATCCACCAATTTCTGACTTTGCAGTGCTAGGTAAAAGCCTGGTCAAACATTTATCCATCAATTTTTGACTTTACAGTGCTAGGTAAAGGCCTCGTCAAACATTGATCAATCAATTTCTGACTTTACAGTGCTAGGTAAAGGCCTGGTCAAACATTCATCCATCAATTTCTGACTTTACAGTGCTAGGTAAAGGCCTGGTCAAACATTCATCAATCAATCCAGTTCTGACTTTACAGTGCTAGGTAAAGGCCTGGTCAAACATTCATCAATCCAGTTCTGACTTTACCATGCTAGGTAAAGGCCTGGCCAAACATTTATCCACCAATTTCTGACTTTACAGTGCTAGGTAAAGGCCTGGTCAAACATTTATCCATCAATTTCTGACTTTACAGTGATAGGTAAAGGCCTCGTCAAACATTGATCAATCAATTTCTGACTTTACAGTGCTAGGTAAAGGCCTGGTCAAACATTCATCCATCAATTTCTGACTTTACAGTGCTAGGTAAAGGCCTGGTCAAACATTCATCAATCCAGTTCTGACTTTACCATGCTAGGTAAAGGCCTGGTCAAACATTTATCCACCAATTTCTGACTTTACAGTGCTAGGTAAAGGCCTGGTTAAACATTCATCAATCCAGTTCTGACTTTACGGTGCTAGGTAAAGGCCTGGTCAAACATTTATCCATCAATTTCTCACTTTACAGTGATAGGTAAAGGCCTCGTCAAACATTGATCAATCAATTTCTGACTTTACAGTGCTAGGTAAAGGCCTGGTCAAACATTCATCCATCAATTTCTGACTTTACAGTGCTAGGTAAAGGCCTGGTCAAACATTCATCAATCAATCCAGTTCTGACTTTACCATGCTAGGCAAAGAACTGGTCAAACATTCATCCATCAATTTCTGACTTTACAGTGCTAGGTAATGGCCTGGTCAAACATTCATCCATCAATTTCTAACTTTACAGTGCTAGGTAAAGGCCTGGTCAGACATTTATCCACCAATTTCTGACTTTGCAGTGCTAGGTAAAAGCCTGGTCAAACATTTATCCAACCAATTCTGACTTTACAGTGCTAGGTAAAGGCCTGGTCAAACATTCATCCATCAGTTTCTGACTTTACTGTGCTAGGTAAAGGCCTTGTCAAACATTCATTAATCCAGTTCTGACTTTACAGTGCTAGTTAATGGCCTGGTCAAACATTTATCCATCAATTTCTGACTTTACGGTGCTAGGTAAAGGCCTGGTCAAACATTTATCCATCAATTTCTGACTTTACAGTGCTAGGTAAAGGCCTGGTAAAACATTGATCAATCCCTTTTTGACTTTACAGTGCTAGGTAAAGGCCTGGTCAAACATTTATCCATCCATTTCTGACTTTACAGTGCTAGGTAAAGGCCTGGTCAGACATTCATCAATCCATTTCTGACTTTACAGTGCTAGGTAAAGGCCTGGTCAGACATTTATCCATCAATTTCTGACTTTACTCCACTATCTAAAGGCTTGGTCAGATGTTCATCCATCCATATCACCTATTTCTAATATACCTCTTTTAATTGACTCCTTACAGTTTCATAGAATTTTCTTAAATTGTGACCAAAGAATATACTTTTTTATAAATCAAAACCCAGCTTTATAGATCCAGATCTGTTTCAATGCAGTTTCTTTTGAGTAATAATTAGAACCAATATACACCCTGATCAGCCAGTAGTTTTGCTTATTTCAATGTTTATTTGCAGTTAGATCTAACTTGTAAATGAATATATATGGTACTACTGCATAGTATCCTGTAAATAGGCATTGAAATTATATATGGTATTACTGCATAGTATAATGTAAATAGGCATTGAACACATATATGGTATTACTGTATAGTATCCTACAAATAGGCATTGAAACCATATATGGTATTACTGTATAGTATCCTGTACATAGGCATTGAATCCATATATGGTATTACAGCATAGTATAATGCAAATATGCATTGAAACCATTGAGAGAAAGAGAGAGAGAGAGAGAGAGAGAGAGAGAGAGAGAGAGAGAGAGAGATATTTACAACAACAACAACAACAACAACAAAATTGGACAAAAATGTTGGGAGTAAAGTATATTAGAAATTATATGTTATACTGTCTTGGTGATCTCTACAGTTGGACAAATACTTGTCCATCAACCACCAACACTTGCAAATATGTCATTCTGAAGATATTTACAGTTGCCTGGCAATCCACTTTGATATTGATTTGTTGGAATATTTGTTATGCAATAGTTTATAAAATGTGTTATGCCTAGCAGTAAGATCAATCTGCAAGGGACACTTAAAAATTCTGAATATTGTGTGCTTTATTTGTGAGCAGTACGTATCTGTGTCCTCTAAAATAATCATGCACGTCAGGGCACTTTCTTTGTCATATTGTCCAGAAATAAATGCCATCTTGTCTTTGCTTTTTGCTATGTAGTTCATACACCTGAAAACTACATTTAGAGAGTCTGATAACAGAATTCGGGTGACAAAAAAATAGTTTCGTAAATTGGTCCCTTTCAGATTTAATAACTTACGACTATGGTGTGAACTTTTCAGCTGCTATTATTTACTAATTCCAAAAATATTGATATAATTGTTAACTTTGTGTTTCAGGCTTGTGTTGTTCTTGAAATGGATACGAGTCATGTAAAACTCCCCTAGTTACTTTACAGTATTTAAACAGTGAAATACCACTGGTCGACTTGGAAAAGAGTTAGCTGTAAACATTCGAATTCAGGGCAAGTAGAATATCTCAAAATCGGTTTGGATGGCAGCTATTTTGAATTGGATTAACCTGTTTATTATAGTGTTTTTCAGAATTATCACCTAAGAAGTGAGCTTGTGTTTGCACGGTGAGTATCACTTGGTGACCAAAAATGACATTTGAAAGTTAATGCTGATGCGAATTTGGGGTTGGGGTGCATACACTTCCCATGCTATAAACTGCCATGTACGTCTATGTTCAAGCGAATAATATTCTTATGCATTGTTTTCATATAGCTGTACAAAGAAATATGGATCTTTTTGACATTGCTTGTGTATTTTGTTTTGTATGGTTTTTTATACTAGGCAAGTGAATGTGGCATTAACTTTATATGTAAAAACTGTCCCAGGCACCCTCAGGCAAAAGTCACAGATAAATTAGGACTATATGGAAGGTACGGCTTAGGTAGGACCATATACACCAGGAAGTCTGCTATGACTGCGGATTTATGCACTGGTGCGTTGTCATGGATACCTGGGAAGGCTGGTTCGGAAGTTCCCCAGCAGTTTACAAAACTTTATGGGCATACAAATGGCCAGGCCAATAGCAGAATATAACAACAAATATGTGTGAAACTCTTGACAGAGCGACCTCGTCAAACGATGCATGGTCTCTGCTCATTTTTCTGATATAGGCTTTATTATTCACATTTAAATCATGTTCCATTAATTAAATCCATGCTTCGTCATATAGGACAACTTCATTCAAACATATCCCGTCATTTCTTTATATTTACGAGCAACAGTTTAGAAATTTCAACCCGAGTCCGCTTTCAACCAGCGCTCATCAAGTGTGGGACAAACCATCATGAGCGATATTTCTTCAGTATGTTAGAAACAGCTGACAAATTAACGCTTGTGATGTGTGTGTGTGTGTGTGTGTGTGTGTGTGTGTGTGTGTGTGTGTGTGTGTGTGATTTAGATTTGTAACGTAGCTTTAACAATTTTTCAGTCATATCTCTACGATGTCTGCAGTGTGACAGTTTACAGTGATGTCTAGCACTGGGACATTATGGCGCAGACATAATGTCCCACCCAGTCACATTATCCTGTCGCCAAGCCAACCAGTCCTAACACTAACCTCTTAATGCTGAGTGCCAAGCGGGACAGCTGTCAGTGGCATTTTTTAAAGTCTTTGGTATGACTCGGCCGTGGTTCGAACCCAATATTTGCAATAATTAAAATAGATTCGACTTTTTACCGAACATCTTCATCTGTTGCACCTGATTAAAATGTGAAGAACGTCATCCGTTTTAGCGTGGTACCATCACAATAGCTACTTCCCGCTCATCAATCGCAAACAACGGTCTTCTATAACGTAGGTAATTTTCCAGGGATTCAGTCTTACGCATATATTTGCAAGTGTACCGCATGCTGCGCGTGCAGCTACATATCATTTTATTGAACATTATTTTGTCTATCGATCGGCTTTAAATTTATTGACAGGATTAAAATAAAAAGAAATTTTTTATCAAAATTTTCAAAACATTTTAAATACTCATCATGTTTATAAATATAACAGACTTCGTATGTTTTTTGTTTGTTTGTTTTGGTTTATTTGAAAGAAAAACAAACATACTTATAAATGAAACAATATACTAATCATTAATTTATCTAGGGATGAGGCTATAGTACTATAATAAAATGTTAAGAATCTTTTCTAGAATAGCGATATTTTCGTGACGATAGAGTATATTGTATCACACCTTATTGCAATACGTACGAAATAATTTGAGAATTTATAATAATTAGGTAATATTTTGAAACCTGATTGAGACTTGAAATAGGAAAAATTTTGTGATGTATTTGCTACTCAAAATTATTTCGTTTAGTGTTACTTTTCTTGTGAATGATGTCGCTTTACGGATAGTTTTTTTTGTTGGGGTTTGTGTTTGTTTTATATAACAAAACATGTATTTATTCAGATGTGTCAAAATTAAGCCCTTCGTCCATTTTAACTTTCAGGATTTAATTATTATGCAAATCGCATCGGAACCTGCATATCGTGACAAATATCGTATCGCGGTACTAGTAGTGGTGCATAGCAACAGCCACACCAACCCCCATTAACATATATCTGATAAAGTCACAAGTGTAAGTACAAATGTACCTAAGGCTTGTAACATATTTTTGTCTAATGACAAGGTAATAGTTCATTATTGCATCACAAATAACATTGCCATTTATTATGTCCGACTTAATCAAGTTCATTTAAAAGGTGGAGTCTCGGTCTAATGGTTCTCCAAATATTTTTCAGTAATTAGTAGCAATAGTAGTAACAACGTACAACATATACTACCTAAGCCACATTAGTGAGATTGCCAAGTGTTTATATACGTGAAGAGGTGAGCGCTACAGGTCCACTTGTGCCTCTTGTTCAATAGAATATTACGCAGGTGCATTAAATAGAATGTAGTGTAGTCCTGTTAATTCAATAGCTTGATTCTTTGTATGATCGTACCACCAAGGTTAAGTATGGACGTGTACTACAGGTAAACCGGAGTTTAGGTAAGCGGGAGTGTATCAAGTTTTTATGTTCTTATGAGCTGACTCTTGAAAAGTATTGTCACATTCAAATTTCCAAGTTGTATAAGTACACATGTAAATTGCATAAAATGCTAAGATCAATAACATAGGATATTCTACACTTACCTGAATCAGTAGATGGACTCGTCTAATTGACCTTGGACTATGCTATCATTTTGTGATAAAGGATAGAGATATATGGGAAATACGAATATTGGAAAATGTGTGCTGTCACAAAATACGCTTGACACATAATATATAATACGGTTATAAGTACTATCATCATGTATATAAGCCTAAGACAATATTGTTGAATGAGAACAGGTTCTAGATTCGTACAAGGTGCACCCTAACCTATCCCTGTCCTATCCCAACTCCCATTTCCCAATATAACCGGTCGAATATATATCGACCAAGTCATAAAACCAGTTATAAATAACAGTACTGTTTAATTACACGTGTGATGGTATATTGCCCTTTTCCAATTAAGTAGGTTTTATAACCACATACAATATATGGTTTAGGGTATGTTATTTTGACGTATTCATGTACATATTGTATCAACTTCCGTATTTGTTCACTAAATGATTTGTGCGAGATACCTCCGCTATGTGGGCTTATTCGACTTGACTGTGTATAGGTATGTATAATTTATTTTGATACATTTTTAGATCATTTGTTGAACAATTGGTAACAGATCATTCCTATTAGGACATTTGCACTAATTTATCCAGAACTAAAAAGCCGGGTGTTGCTAAAGAAATTGGTTATCGTTCACAATATCTGTTTAAAGACATTTTCTGCACAAGATACATGGTGGCCACTATATTTGGTGGAAAAAGAACTGTCAAAAAGCATCGACCCACCACAGGTAGCTACTGGCAAGCTTTCTCACCGACGTTGGCTGAATCAATTTTTGTATTGAAGGTTGAGCACAGGACATGGAAGGCTATCTGAAAAAGAGGACTGAGCTTGGATATTACAATTGTAAGGAGGGCGGCGGTTGCGTCATAATTACAAATATGCTACCAGAAGAATGCCGTTTGTTCGTTCCACCGCAAACTACAAACCACTCACCTACCTATACAACGTTATATCATTTTCCTTCTTTTTGTAGCACACTTCTACATCCTCTCGCAGAGTTGTACGCTCGTGTCTTGCCTGTAGGTGATGCACTGACTTACATGCAGTACTTAAGTTGTTTTTTATGATTTATAACTATAATCAGCATATGATAATTGGGTTGATTATTACGTTATTACAGATAGATAGATAGATAGATAGATAGATAGATAGATAGATAGATAGATAGATAGATAGATAGATAGATAGATAGATAGATAGATAGATAGATAGATAGATATTGTACAAAAATTTACTTTTTTGAACCTCAAAATTTAGCGGAAGTCCGCAGTAGAAGTGTAGAGGAGATTATACATTGCACTTATCGATTTTATCCTTCAACGACATTTTATGGTCAATTGTTAAAGGTATTGCTAATTCATTAAATAGTCTTTGGAAACATAATGAAGAATAAACAGTAACAGGTACTAAAGAAAATAGATGTGCCACGCTTAACCGAGCAGCAGAGGGGCTGAACCCACCAATTTTTAGGATCCGCCAACACCCCTATCCCAAAAAAGTCAGAACAAAGCTGCCATTTCCAAATCCAAGACATACAAAAATGTCTGAAATATATAGACCCCCCAAAAAATGTCAAAAATCGGGGGTACCTACCCCTAAAAATGTCAAAAATCGGGAGGGGGGTCCCAGGTGACCCTCTGAAAATACGGGTATGGTGAACCCGCGGAAAGATTTTTAGGTGAAAATTTTACAATTAATATATACGATAATTTTATAATATGGAAGTTGGAGAAGCACCGTCAAAAAGGTATGCTCGAGAAAAGCTTGAAGCGATTAATAAATTTTTACCAGTACATGAACGCCTAAAGGAAAAATTACAAGCTCGCCAACAGATGAAAACTGATTTACTTGAAGGACTACAAGAAATGTTTGAACCGATTACTACAGGTATGAAAGCTACACTATATGGAGACAAAGATGATGTATTTAGACCTGCCGATGAAAAACCTATAGCTGAATTACTTCAAGAAATATCTGAAAATGTTAAAACCGCTGGATTAACAACTGATGAACTAATAAAAAAAGGAAAAACCAACTGATGGTCAACAAAAAAAGGAAATTGTTAATTTTATTAATAAATTTACAGATGAAGGTAAGGAAGAACTAAGAAGATTTCAAAAAATGAAACCAAAGGATTACAAAGTCTTTGGAGAGGCGGCTTTTGAAACATTTAAAAATCGAAAAGATATTTTAAAAGATGAGCATAAAAATGATAAAATAAAACCAGAACAGTGGGGTGATTGGATATATAAAATAAATAAAAATATCTCCAGATTAGATAAAAAAGAAGACGATTATAAAAATTTTAAAGAAGGATTTAAGGAAAAACAACAAAGTAAAAGAGGAAGAGTAAAACGACAACAAGATCCAGAGGTACAAGAAGAAAAACCAGGAGGTGGATTAACTCCAATCGCCAGATCAACTACTTACCATGACTCACAAATATGTCCAGATAGTATTGTCAGAGATGTTTCCCGATTAGAGGTACTTATAGGAGGAAGACTAGCAGGAAATAATTCCCTTGAAGTTATTAATGAAGCTGCTGAAATAGCTCAGCGATTATTCCAAAATAAAATAATTGATCTTCACACATATAGAGAATTTGTCGACGACTTAATGGAAGATAACCGATATTACAGCGACTAATATCTAATTAGAAATCTAAGGATTTTACAATAAGAATGATAATTCATTACAATCACGATAAACCTACTCAGGTATTTGTGGTAAATTCAAGATTACCAGTATATAAAACATTTTACGGTGAAGGACTTGGAGAAACAATATTAGGATTTTTTACAAGAATGGCACCAAAAGTTGCTCCATTTGCTAAGCAAGCTGGAATGAAAGCTAATGGCGTAATTGGTGATAAATCACTTGGAGCTATTGGAGATGTAGCAGGCAAGGCATTTTCTTTCGTAAAGGATAAAGCTTCTTCGTTAAAGAAAGTCATTATTTGGAAGAAAACAAAAGATTCAACCGTTGCCTTCAACAGAAAATATGCCAGCAAAGATAAGTAAAGCTATAAATAATGCTGCTCAAGAAAAAATCAATGAGTTAATAATGAACTCGCCAGAATTGCTAGCAACCCCAACACGAAATGTTAATCTCTCAAATCTTATATCCGGAAGTGGACTTAGGAGAGTGAGAAGATAATGATACTTGGAAACACTAGTGTTTCTGAATTGAAAATAAAAATACTTTAGTATAAAAATGGTATTTAAGCAAATAATCGATACTGCATTTGATATGGATGCGCCTGTACCTAAAGATGATTCTGTAGGAAATTATAAATATTTTGCTTACAAGGCAATTGAACCTAATGCCACCGGTAGAATTGATCTACAAGTTCAAGATAAAAGTAAATATTTGTTGCCATGCGAGGCATATATCGAAGTTGAAGGAGAAATTTTAAGAAAAGATAATGGAAATCCCTATGCAGCAGAAAGGAAGTTTGGATTTCTAAATAATGGAATTATGGCGCTATTTGAAGGTGCAAAATATATGATTGACGGAAATGATATTGAATCGGTAAATAATAGAATCGATATAGCAACGACAATCCTTGGATTAGCTAGGTATTCCGATGATTATACAAGATCGGCTGGACCAACTATGATGTTTGCAAAGGATACATCTGATCATCCCGAACCCATAAATCAAGTCTTACGAACACCTAAAAATCGAGCTGCTCCTAATCCTGCTAACCTTGATACTATTGAAGATTTATATTTTCCAGTTTCTGACTATAATTTAGGACAAGCAATTAGAAATGGAATGTTAAAAGGTGAAAGAAGAAAATTTTCATGCGCTATTCCACTATCTCATATATTTGGATTTTGCAGAAATGTCAGAAAAGTTATTTACGGGGCTAAACATACCGTTGTGCTTCATCGAAGAAGTGATGATAACAACGCTATTTGGAGAATTCCAACTGATAATACCAGTGAAGATACTAGAGCTGCTGACGATGGTAAAGTTATTTTATCTAAATTGACTCTATGGATGGCAGTACTAACGCCGTCGTTAGCTGTTAATCAACGTCTTCTATCTTGGATGGAAACTGGAGCAAGTAGTTTGATAAGCTGGTTAAATACTTCAACGGATTCTTTTGAAGGAAGACAAACTGAATTTACTTGGAATCTAGCTGGAAAAAGAGGAACTGCAGCACCAAGACATATATTTATAGCGCTGCAAAGATTAAATAGAACTCAAGGTCGTGGTCAGCAAACTCGCTCACATATGATCTTTGATAGATTAGATGTAACTGAAGTTTCACTGAGAATAAACGGCCAGCAAGAACCTGCAGAACCAATAAAGTTGAAATCTACCGCTGAAGATAATAATGTTGCTAGGGTTTATCATCGACTTTGGTTTTTCATGGGTCGCGATCAAAATGTTGATACCAGTCTACAAATATCTCAGCATGATTTTCAAACATTATATCCTATCTATTACTTTTCGCTGGAACATCTTGATATGACAAAAGAATCCGTCGTTGATATAACATTTAACGCATTAGTAGGAGAACCCGGTGATGGATATAAGGCATTTGCGGTTATTCTACATGATAAATCTATGTTGATCGAAGGAATTGGAGGACAAATGAGATTAGTTGATGCACCAGTATAAAAATCAAAATAATTTTTACAATGAACTCAATTGAAAGAATACAATATTTACAATAAAGATGACGTATAGTACTGTTAATGTTCAGTTAACCGCTAGTCAAATTAAAAAATTACAATCAAAATCTGCTAAAGAATGTGGAACATCGATAACATTAAAATCTGCTCAAATGTCAGGCGGACAAAATAAATTATCTTTGACGGATACTCAATTAAAACATTACAATAATGCATTAGCTAGTGGAAGAGGAGTTAGAATTGATCTTTCAAAAGCTGCCGTTAACAATATGATTAAAAACGGAGGAATATTTCCACTTATTCCAATACTTGCAGCAGCTGTTGGACCTGCTCTTGCGGCCGCTAGTAAAGCCGCAGCGTTAGGAGCTATTGGTACAGCTGCAGGAATATGTTTAAAGAAAGCTTTTGAACAAGGATATAGAAAAGAACGAGGTGGAATTTTACCACCACAATTAATGATTCCTGGAGTATTAGCCGCAGCTGCTCCTGCTATCCTTAAAGCTATGTCAGCTAGAAAGACTACCGGACAAGGATATAAAAAAGGGAAGAGGTTTAAGACTAGGAAGACCGCCGATGTATTAACGCGTAAATCGTTTACGATTCCCATGTCCAAATTTGATCTCATCGAAGCAGTAAAAAAATTAAAAATAGAAAATTTCAGAGGAGTTTTCATGAGAGATCAATTACCATCTGCGCCGTTAAGAAATAATAAATTTCCAACAGAAACTGGAATTATTAATTTAGATAATAATGAAGGACCTGGAACACACTGGGTTGCATACGCTATTGATCCAAGAAGTATTATTTATTTTGACTCATACGGTTTAGCTCCGCCGAAAGAATTTTTAGAATATATAAATCCACTAGGATTTTCAACTCCACTATATTATTCTACGTTGCCGACACAAAAACTTACAGATCCGCCAATATGTGGTAGAGAAGTATTAAATGTTCTTTCAGAAATATCTAAAAATCCCGATAAATCTCCGCATTTAGTTGTTCATAAATACACCAGCGGTAATAATATTTAGAAATCTAAAATCTTTTACAATAATGGTTGATATTTGGGGACGATCATATAAGACAGCTAAAGAAAAAGGAATAAAAACTGACATTGACATCAAAGATATAACAAAAAAAATTAAAGATGAAATTGCTGGAATAATGACCACAGCAAATGTTGACAAAGATGAAATAGTTGTATTTGAAACAAATCATGGTAAACTAAAAACTAGCAATATACCTATAAGTGATGTATTAGTAAAAGATCCTACCGCGACTGATAATTCCATAGCGGTATTTAAAAAAGGAAAATTAGAACCAAGTAGCATAATTATGACAATACTTACTGAAAAATTAAATGAACTTAGTAGATTTTTAGATAGTTTTTTAGGTTATCCGCGTCAAATGTTTAATATACAGCTAGTGCATATTAAAGCTGTAATTGATAACCACGAAAGACTAAGAACCGATTTTGATGAACATATGGATAAATTTAATGAACAAAAGGTATATAAAAATCTAGGAGAATTGAGAACTGAATATGCAGATCATATAACTAAATATAATGAACATACGACTCAATTTACTACTTTAAGAAGAAATTTCAACTTAACCGATAAAATTATCGAAAAATTCTTTGATAAAAATAACATAAAAGAGGTTGGTATTACCACAACATTACCTAATATCACTGAAAAAACAGATAAAATAAAAATAGAATATCCAGCTGATCACGTTACACAAATTGTTCATGTTATTAGAAGTGGAAAAAGTAATTATAGTCGTGCTCAAAATGATCCTAATAGAAGCTTAAAATTTGGATTTTATAATAGAAATATAAGAGGAATTTATCGTTTCACGATAATATCCGATAAACAATTTAATATTACATGCCACAGCCTCATGGATGATGGAATAATAAAAGTCGGCGATGTATTAGGTAAAGGAATTAATACAGTAATATTTGTATCGTATCTTAACGTAGAATTTATATTTCTCCAGTTGATGATACAGTAATTAATGTTAATTTTACATATATGATAGAATATTTAGGACCTGGTTAATTTAGAAAATGTAAAACATTTTACAATAAAATATGAATAAATCGTCAGAATCATTAACTGCTAACAATTTCAGGTATGATACAGTCAAGGAATATTCAGATAAACTTAAAAAACTCGCCGATGAATATCAAATAAAAATAAAAAATACCGCCGTAGAATTACCGCCATCGACGTTACAGTTTATTCAGTTTCTGGATTATTAGCCGGAGCTGGTATAATACTTTCATCGGTAACTATGATAGCTCCAATTGCAGTTCCTATCGCGATATCAGCAATAACTACAGTAGCCGGAATTTCTACCGCGATCACAAAAAAAATATCATCCTGTTCACAAGCTAAATTAACTGATTACCTAACAATATATACTATCACCGAAGAAGCTTATTCGAGGATTTCATCGATGATCTCAAATTCCCTCGACGACGAGGTAATCACCGCTGATGAATTTTACACGATAACTGAATTATATAATTCTACTATGGCCAGAATCACAAGTGATTACACAATCTCAGCAGCTAATAATTCTATAATTGAAGGATCTAAAGAATTAAAAATGTAAAACTATGTAAATAAAAATGTCAGAAATTCAAATACTCCAGCAAATATCAGATAATACATCTCCGAGACAAACAAGTATGATTTCAATATCGTCAAAAACTTCAGAATTTGTCGCTAAATTTCCATCTCCGATTCCAGTACACGAAATAGCTCTCGCTAAATTGCGAGTATATAACAGCTGGCCTAATATTAGAAATGAACGGTACGGTAATCAGCTGCCAAATAATTCCCTTGTATTTGCATATAAAAATAAACCTGATGGTACTCCAGATTGGAATGTTGTTGGAATACCTACTGGATCATATGAAATTGAAGCCATCAACGAAGAATTTAACCGTAGGATAAAATCTACTGTTGAAATGGGAACTATCGCTAGTAAACCAGCTAGCACTTCTAAAGATAAAAGAAATTGAAGAAAAACCAAAAATAGATATCCAGGTTAATCAACCTGAGTTATCGTCGATAATTGAAATCGCTGAGGGATATTCCGTTGATATATACGGCAGTTCAATAAGGACAATATTAGGTTGGCCTGAAGTTCACCCTGAAATTGTTATCGAAGATGATATAATTCCAACGCCGGAGCCTATAAAATCTGATTATACCACAGATGCAATAGGACCTGAAAATTCGTCAAGGAGTTATAAAAAATTCGAGGATATAAACTTCACAAAGGTGTATAAAAGACCTGATAAAAGATATTCTTATAAATTTATTGAAAAATTTATTGAGAAATCTCCACTTTTCAATGATTATGTCCCAACAGAAGATGAAATTCTAGAATTACGTGCCACAGCTCCATCAACAATAGAAATTGATTATGATTTTCATCGTGGACATAGAGATGATCTTAGATTGTTATTACCGTCGTTGAAATCCGGTCTTCTTACCAAAGATGAATTTATCAGCGTGGTTGCTGCAGCTAATAAAATCATCAAATTATTTAATTCAAAAATTCATGATTTTTACACTGATGAAAATTCTCCTGTTTCAAAAACTAAGTCAGCACAAAATTATAAAAATAGATTAAAAAATCATTCAAATTATAGAATTTTAGGACATGAATTATTTGAACTAAAAATTTTCTAAGTTTAGCTATCGAAGAAGGATTTAATAAAATTCATCAATCGGGGAAAGATAAAAAAACCAAAACCTACTTACTTAACTCATAATAATTCCCCCGACGGTGATGATAGACATAAAGCTCCCGGCAACGTAAATATATCTAACGTTATAGCACTTAATCTAACATGTAGTGCCGTCCAAGGAAGTTATCAAATAAATATGGAACAATCTGATCGAGCTAATCCCGCTGATTTACTTTATTCAACTGCGCCGTCAGTGAGCCCTGGAATTTTAATAATTGATGATCCACCTAATCCAGTATATATGCGAACACATAGTGATTTAATCAACGAGATGAAATTTAAGCTTACTGACCAGGACGGTAATTTAATTGATCTACGTGGTGAAACTCTAACGATTAGCTTGTTTGTGAGATCGTAACGAATCTCGGTCTTGATTAAAAATAATGTTTCTATAATGTTTCTATAATGTTTCGATAATGTTTCTATAATGTTTCTATATTGCTAACATTGTTAAAAACAATACAGCGGAATTAATCGGTAAAAACTTAAAATATTGTTTTTTATAATGTTTTTTGTTAATCCTTAATCGGCGTTATATACCGGGATGGGTAATTATACACGAGGTCAAATTCGGGATATACCAGGATTAAATGTTGTTGACATTGTTAAAAACAATATTTTTAATATTTTTAATTTCCCGGTATTTATATCGGTAATTATACCAGTAAATATACCAGAAATAATATGGGTAATAGTGTGGTAATTATACACGGGAATAATGGGAATTATGGTAATAGTGTGGGAATTATGTAATGTTGTTATTACAATTTAGCTGGCCGCAGTTATGTAAGTCACATAGTAACTGATATTTCCGCTATATAATCATATTCGACAGTGTATTATTCCTCTGCAATTAACGATATTATTCTCGGTATAATTACCGGTATAATTACCCATCCCGGATTTTTATGATTAAAAAAATGTGGGTACCATGGAGTAATAATAAAAAATATTTTTTTGTCTCATTATATATGCCAAACCGAGCTAGATATTTGACACGTGAAGTAACAGAAAAAATATTTTTCTACGTGGAGAGGTTCCCCCGACTAAATTAGCTGCTCAATTTGGTATAGGATTGACCCGGCTATATAAAATATGGGCAGATTCTACTCCGGATAAACAATTTCCCGGCGGTGTTGCCGGAACACAAGCTGGTAAAAAAACTAACTAAAGTCACAAAAAAATTAAAATCTGAGATTGATCAACTTCGGACTCAGGCCATCGAGGATAAGAAAATATTTGATGAAAATAAGAAAAATAATGAAGAAAATAAAACAATTACAACGACAGGAAGAAATACTCGCTAAAATACTCGCTGATCTTAAAACCAACGATAAAAAAAAGAAGGAAAACAAGCATTGCAGCAACAATTAATCGAATTAGATGAGTTAAATAAATAAATAAAAGAAAATGAAAATATCATAGAAAAACAAGGATCCACAATTGCTGAGTTAAATAAACAAATAGAAGAAACTAAAAAAACAGCAGGTTATGATGTCCACGTCGGAGAAAACATGTATACAAAAACTTGAAGCAACATTATTGGGTGAAGGGAGTAAAAATTAAACATTAGAGCTTTCAACTATCATTTTATCCATAACGTCACATACATCCCTGATAGCATTCTGCTGCTCAAATATATCTTTTATGGAATTTTCTATTTTTTTAATAATTCTGCAAACGGGAATAAATACCTCTAGACGATCTCGATTTGCGGCTAATACTTCTGTACGAGCATCAATGAGAGTTTTTATAATTCTGTATTCGTTGCGGTGAGAAGGTCTTCCTCGGTTTCTCATGTCGACGACGGTTTTATATTCATTGGTGACCCAATCCGAAGAAAAAATATTTGAATCGATTACTTTAGCGTTTCTGACTTCATCAATAGCGTTACACAACTCAGCAATATTTTCATCGTTCATGTTATTTTATATATACGATTTATATATTTAAATTGCTAGCAATTTTCAAAATACCTCATCGAAGAGTTTGCTATACGCGTATGGATAATATTCACCATCTGGTTCACTTTCGATAAATTTCTTGTGAACGGTACAAAAATTATCATATAATGCTTTTTTTCTAGCTATGCTGTACAAGTAAGGATAATTCCATCCTTGTTGTGTTCCGAAGAAATCTTCATTAGATGCCATGTAATGATCGCAAAGATCTTTTTCTCTTTTTATAAATTCTTCTTTGTTGTCTACTACGTCTATACCGTTCGTGGACGATTCTGGCAGAGATGCTATGTACCCTGGAGAAATGTACAATTCTATAAGATTTTTAGCATTTTTTTCTTGGATTTCTCTAAGATTTTTATCATGTTGAAGCTGAAGTTCGGTCATTATATAATATACAAAAAATTTTATGTCTAATTAAATATTTATTTCGCAGATAAAAAAGATTATTAAAAAAATAGAGCTATCTCATTGATATACAAATGATACACTACATTTTAGATTTTTGAATAAGCTGAATTTTGAATTTCATCGCAACAATATTTTACCGCAGTGGGGTGAATATCATAATATTTTCCGGCGGAAGTGATCGAAGGGAATTTTAACTCTGATTCTTCTAAAGTTTTTCCACCTGATACTCCTATAATTGATCGCCGATATGTTAATTTAATTTTGGGTGTTTTATTGAGACAAATTTCCCTCTGAGTAACCAACCTAAGATTTTCCAATCTGTTATCAAGTTTATTTCGATTTATGTGATCTATTACTAAACCCGGCGGAATCGTCCCATTAAAACATTCCCAAATAAATCTAGACAATGAGTAACATTTTTGTTTTCCGTTATATCTAATATTTATCTTCATATAACCAGTATTACTTATTTGACCAATATTTTTTTTAATCGTTTATTTCTGGCAATACCATCGGGGGAAACTTCATGATTATTATAAATCTGATGAGATATAAATATCTTTTGATTCATTATATAAATACACATGCAACTATGTATTTAATTGTATTTTTATAATCTCCGGTAATAAAATCAGTTTCGTCGAATATTTTTCCATATCGGTTTTTATAATACCTGACAAATGTTCTATATCTATCTCCTCCGCAACTAAAACATAGGCGGGTTTTTCCCCTGACACTAACGTTGCATCTGATGCATTTAACCCAATCTGGAGGATCTTTTTTAGCCTGCTGATTGTGGGTTGCGCAATATTTTCCTACACAAGGCCGATTACATACTTCTTTTCGTCTTTTCCATATCCATGAGCACCTATTTGACATTATATATATATATATATATATATATATATATATATATATATATATATATATATATATATATATATATATATATATATATATATATATTTATTTATTTATTTATTTTAATTTTTAATTGAATATTTATTATTATATATATTATGACAGATAATTATAATACAATTCAGTCAAGAGATGGAAAAAAATCTTCAGAATTTAACGATAAAACCCTCTAGTAAATATATGTCTAAGAGATTGTCAAAAATAGATTTTGCAGAACTGCCGAGAATTAGACCAAGATTTGATCTAGATAGTCCGATAAACCCTTTAAAACACAAATCGCAAATAATTAATGGAATTAAAGAAGCAAAAAGAATTTATAGAGAAAATGGAGCAGCTTATGTATTTTCATCGCATTTAACGACACGTGATGATTACAGAATGACTATGGAACGAGCTCGGGAAATATTGTCATTGATAGATTTTGGTAGCAAACGAAAACCAAAAAGATATACAATAGAATCTTCATATTTAACTTTTTATAAAGTTCCAAAACAACGTCAGCTAGTAAACCGCCAAAAAGATGAAATATTATCATTGTTATTGGAAATGGAACCAGTAGAAGTTAGTAATTTACCTAATAAATCTTGGAGAATATTTCATCATCGAAATAGAGTTAGTGATGGCAGAAGGGAATTATTTGTGTTAGATAGAAATACTTTACCGGGAGCTTTAGTTGGTATTGACAGTAGATATTACAATATAGCATATCCGTATACTACTACAATATATGGTTTATATTTAGTGCCAACTCCTGATGAAAATGAAGTTGGTGGAATGAAATTATCATCAACGTTAAATTGTGTAGCAAAACAGGTTATAGAACATTTTAAAAATTCTAAACGAGGAAGTGGATTAACCGAAAAAAGGATACAAATTATTAATGCGTGGAATAATCGAATTGAAAATACCGGAGCCACCAAAAAAGATATAATTGAGTTAGAAAAAAAGTTAAAATTTCCGATTATAGTTAAAATGCTGCCGGATAGAATATTTTATAATTCCGGTTGCTATAAAAAAGCTGGATCACCTATTGAACTTCTTGATCATAATTTTCATGCATGGGGGGTAAATGAAGGCGATTTTCCGGAGGAAAAAACTGTTAAATATTATACAGGAAATATGTTTGATTGGATCAAAACAAATTTGGTGGATATTCCAGTAAATGTATGGTTATTTAGCGATGGCGATGGTGATTATAATCAATTTGTTACATCTGATGGAATAATTTACCGAAAGAAAGAATTACAAGAAAAAATGGAGGAAATGGCTAGTAGATATGCCACCGATGATGTAGAAAAATTAACTCAAATAAGCTTTTCAGTTGAGTCAGTTGCGTATCAAATAACTAAAGAAAAAAATTCTTGGAAACTGACTAAAAAGAAATTTGTTAATGACGTCAGAGATAGTTGTATTGAATTTTCTCATGGAGGATTATGGAATACAAAATATGAATTAAATGAATCTATTAGATCAGTTGATATGATCGCGTGTTATCCAGGAAGTTTTCTTGGTGGCGGAGAATGTCATAAATATTTTTTAAAATTCGGTATTCCTGGTAGTAACATGATAAGAAGATCAGTAAATGGAATATTACCTGATTATAATTTAACCGGTTTTGCTAAAGTAACACGATTTAATTTGCTGATAGTTTACATCCAGTAAATTAATTATGGCTAGGAAAACATATAGTTGAAAAAAATGGACCCTAACTGTAGTATTAAGATACGCTTTGGATACTGAAATTATAACTGATCTGGAAGTATCAGAAATAATATTTAGTGAAAAACAAACAGATATTTGGCTTCCAACTCCAGATAAAGATAAACACTGGAATATAGAATTTCTTCGCGATGTGATTAATAATGAAATTAAAAGAATTAACAGAATTATAATTGGGAAATTTACACAAGGAGAATTCGGATATGATGATATTCGTCGACGCAAAACAGCTAAATTAATACTAGATCCTGGTGAATTAAAATTTATCATCGACGATGCAGTATCTAAAGGTGTATTATGTGAACAAACAACTGCTAAATTATCATCTGGGGAGAATTTTGGAACTATTGTTGAGTATCTTGGCGGTGAAATGCCGCAATATGCTCATTTACGCTCGTATATGTTAGCTTATGTAAAAATAAATTTGTTAAGCATGGTCAACAGATTTCCAGATCCATACCATACCGGTATGGCAGTTAGAGTAGCAACTGATTCATTTTATTATGATAAAAAATATCAAAATATTGTTAATGAGTATCTCGGAGATGGTAAAACTTGGGGAACCTGGCGAATTAAAAATGAAGAATTACACAATTATAATCCAATGAATGATTACTCAGATAAACCAGAATATCATAATAATTTTATCGAGGAATATTCAACTGCTCCTAGTATACATGATCCTATCGGTCGACATAGAATTATGTATTTAAACGGTCCTGGCGGCTGCGGTAAAACTACTAGAGTTATGGAACATTTTCAATGTATTAAAGATGATTTTATTATTTTATGTCCAACTCATCGTTTAGTCAGATATTTTAAAGAACAAGGATTTAACGCAGATACTTATCATAATTATTTTAGATGGAGCGGTGGAGATTGGTCACCTGAACGTATGGGAACTAAACAAATTCATTCTGTGATAATGATTGATGAAGTTTGTACTATGCCTATTTCGGTAATAAAAATGTTTCGCGAATATCTTAAAAAACACACAAACTCAGTAGTTATACTTTGCGGTGATCATGGTCAGCCACCTCCATTCGGAAGTATTTCCCCGCATTGTTGGCTAAAATTGCAGGTTGATTATTACGAAGAAATGAACATAGATCGTAGATCTCTCGATGATGAATTAACTAAATTAAAAACTTCAATAAGATGTACAAGTAATGGAAATCAGGCTGCTGTATTTCGTAGAACTATACTCGGTAACACATTTGATGAATTTTTAGATAATTGGAAGCCAGCAGATTTTGTTATAGCGAGTAGAAAAAATACTCGAGATAGTATAATAAAACAATTGTTTAATATTCATAAAAATAAATTTCCTAATGAACTTGTACCTTTGTAGTATCGCCCAAAAGATACTAGATTGCAAAATATTTTAGTTGATATTCCTGGTAGTGATGAGGAAAAAAAATTAGTATTAAATGATATTATCTGGGTAAAATTATCAGATGTTTCAGGTGCATTAAATATGAATAATTCACCATGGAGGTTAGGATATGCGTCAACAATACATTCGACTCAAGGATTAACTATCCCGGATACAATTGTTTGGATCATTGATGATTTCATCGAATGGGATAATTTAGTATATTTAGCTGTAAGCAGGGTTCGTCGAATAAATCAACTTAGAAGAGTTGAAATATATGATGGTGATATATTATTTTAAAGTTTTTGGCGGAAGTTGAGTATCATCTGGAATAACTAAAAGCTGTTCATGAGTGAAATTTCTTTGCGGCGCATCAAAATCTAATGAATAATAAGTTGGTCTATATATCGAAGAATGTATTCCGTATATTTTATGTGCTGTAGTACTCCAAATAGGATCAGTAGATCGTCTAACACCACCTTCTAATTCACCTGGTTCATATAAATACCTTACTGTGGAATCCCATGGTATTCTTTTTTCTGGAGAATTTGGTAAAATAGTTGGTTTTATTTTTTTTGCCTGATATTCATCATTGATCGTTTTTATTACAGCAGGAAGTCTTTTTGCCCATTCTGTTCATCTATTTTGTTGAATAAATTCTTTTGAATATTGATAACTAAATAATTTATCAGCAAGAGTTCTATTAAATCTTTCAACAATAGCTTGATCACGATGAATATTTACATGTCCACGCCGGATAGTAACATTTTTTTTTTGTCATTGTTGAGGAAACTTCACCGCGAAATTCATTTCCTGGATCAACTTGGAGAAGAATTGGCCAAGTAAGTGGGCCACGTTTGTTGATTTTTTCAAATGCTTTAATAACTTCTGCAGATTTTTTTGTTGAAAGTGGTTCAGCATCTTTGTACCTGGTAGCTATATCAACTACTGTTAACGCGTATTTATAATTTTTATCATGCGGAAGGTATAAAATATCAGCTTGATGAACTTCATTCGGGATGTAAACGTCAAATGATCCGTATTTAATAGATTTTGGTTTAGGTAAGTAAATTTGCCATATTGCTTGTTTAGATAACCACGTTTTTGCAGTATCGTAAGAAACTTTAGCGGCTGCAGCTAATTTATCCACCGCGGATATTCCTCTCCAATATCCTTTGGGAGAATAATAATTTTTTTCATTCTATTTTCTACCATTATTTAAACACTTGCACCAAATAACAATTTACCTTTCATCGCGGATTTAATAATCCATGTTGCAATTTTTTTCTCTGAAATTTTTATCAGGTATTAAATTTAGCGCATGAATTAAATTAACGTCGGCGAGATGTCTTTGCTGCAAATCATTACTTTTATAAGCAATATCATGTATTCTACAGGCTTCATCTATGGCGTTAACTGGAAATTCTCCTGGATTAGGTTGATCATTTTCATTAAGTCGAATATCTAACCTGGTACCTGGTCCGCAATAGCTGTATCCTGGGAGATGTTTTCCACCAGGGTATTTAGCCCAAGGGAGTCCTGGGAGTTTTGCGAGCTTTCTGGCAATATCTCCTCCACTTTTTTTTATAAATCTAAATTTTTTTGTATTGCAGTTTGCGCATAGTCCAGATTAGGCTTGTCTATTATTTTTAGTTACAATTGTCGTCAGGTCATTTGTCGGGGTACGTGTCTTACATTTCACACAATATAAATCCATAATATTATTATGATATAATTAAATGGAAGTTCTTGACTTTTCAGCAAAAAAAGGAAAACCACCAATTAAACATCATGAAATGCTGCCAAATTCAATCCGGGGTATTATTATAGGGCCATCAGGGTCAGGTAAAACTCAGCTTTTACTTACATTGATAATGAAATACACCAATTGGGATAAATTATATTTAATAGCACCTAGCGCAGATGATCAAGATTGTTATACAGTGTTGAAAGATTTTAATTCTACCGCAGCGGAAAACTTAGGTTTTGATCCAGTTGAGTTTATACATGATGTAACCGAATGCCCTCACGTAGATGATCTCGATGTATCTTTAAATAATATAATAGTATTTGATGATGTAATGTTGAATAATCAGAAAGTGCCAGCTTTGTTATTTTCCCGAGGTCGTCATAAACATGCTGACATGTTTTATTTAACTCAGAGATATACCCAAATTCCTAAAGTTATTCGCGATAATTGTAAGTTTCTATGTGTGTTTAACGGTGTTGATAATCATACATTGCGAAATATTTGGCAAACATGGTGTTCCGACATGGATTTTAATAAATTTAAAAATTTCTTTAGTCATGCTCAGCGGACCCCTCATGGATTTGTCACGATAAATTTACATGAACCTAGAATGAGATATCGTATCGGGTTAGATAAAATTTTCACCTAAAAATCTTTCCGCGGGTTCACCATACCCGTATTTTCAAAGGGTCACCTGGTAAACCCCCCCCCCGATTTTTGACATTTTTAGGGGTAGGTACCCCCGATTTTTGACATTTTTGGGGAGTCTATATATTTCAGACATTTTTTTTATGTCTTGGATTTGGAAATGGCAGCTTTGTTCTGACTTTTTGGGGATAGGGGTGTTGGCGGATCCTAAAAATTGGTGGGTTCAGCCCCTCTGCTGCTAACCGTATGTTCAATTTAAGCTAATGTAGTATAATCACTATATACAAGGAGCATTCATAAAAGTAGTATTTTGTTGTTTATTATTATAACCACGCTAATACGTACACTTACATAAGCCAGATAAGCGAAACTTCTAACGTTCTATTTTTGTAGAACTGTTAGCTAGGTCAGATCCACATGGGCCTCTTGATTCTATGACATTAAACGGCAAGGACATTATACGAAATGTGGTATTGTTTATTCTAGTATTATACATGTGCGTGAAACAAGTGTAAATTTTTTTTTATCATCACATCATTGAGGTAAAGTTTCAGGGCCTATCATATGCTTGCAGGAGTGAATAAGTTCGCATGTCCTTGAAGCTGGGGCTTGAAAAGCATTATCACACAAAAATCATACGTTTTTAAACCAATCAGGTTTGAAGCTGTAATATATAAGGTGGGATAATCTGCACATACCTAAATCCACATGTCGACTTTTCTTTATATAAGACCTCCGGTGACCTAGTGGTTAGAGCATCCGCCTCGGATGCGGGAGGTCGCAGGATCAAACCCCAGCCGAGTCATACCAAAGATTTTAAAAGACAGTACTAACAGCTGCCTCGCTTGGCGCTCAGCATTAAGAGGTTAGTGTTAGGACTGGTCAAACTGCTGTCATGATAATGTGACTTGGTGTGACATCGTGTCCCATATCTGCGGCATGATGTCCCAGTACTAGAATTTACAATAAACTGTCACACTGTAGACATCGTAGCTATATGACTGAAATATTGTTAAAGCTATCTTTAAAAAAATCTAAATAGAACACACACACACACACACACATACATACATACACACGACCTTTGGCTTCGTTGCTCTTTTGTCACGAGAGAGTTGAGCAATGTGGAGGCGATAAGTATATCGTGTTCGACACAAAACCTACTTTACTCTCGTCAGTGGAATCGATACCGGCTTACCGTTTGTTGTTACATGAGAGCAGGTTCTAGATTAGGACAAGGTGCGTCCAAGTCTATCTCTGTTCTATCCCAACCCCATCTTGCCGCACGTTTTGTTTTTAAGCATACCTTATTGCTTAAGTTAGAAAAGTAAATAGCTTAGTCAAAAGTTCCGCTAGTTTAGAATTACCTTTCACCTAACAATCACACAACACGTAATGGTTCATTCATCAGGAAAAACGTAAAAGGAAAATTAAAATGACCACTATATACATATATATATATATATATATATATATATATATATATATATATATATATATATATATATATATATATATATATATATATATATAAACAGTTTTTATGTTCAAGAACTTTTCAATGACATATATGGATGAATAACATGACTCAAATCAGACTTTTAGTATTATAGCTTCGAATACATGTAAACATACATACATACATACATACATACATACATACATACATACATACATACATACATACATACATACATACATACATACATACATACATACATACATACATCATACATACACACATACATACATACATACATACATACATACATACATACATACATACATACATACATACATACATACATACATACATACATACATACATACATACATACATACATACATACATACATACATACATACATACATACATACATACATACATAGTCAAATGATGCTATGGGAAGAGAAAACCACCGAAATCGTTTTGAGGAAAATAGTAATAATAATAGTTCAGTACTGTAAAACCACGACAAGGATATTATACATAGCCGGACGTAATGTATTGGCTAGTGTTTAATGCATGAAGTGGGTTAAATGTAATCACAGCTCTTGATTATATTGTTCGTGATATCGCGTTACGTACGGGTAGGGTGTGTGCTACTGTCACATTCACATCCATTTTGTTCACTTCCTTGTTTGTTCACAGAATTATCAGTAACGGTTCTGTATGACGAGAATGTGGGATCATTCGACTTAAGTATGTTCAGGTATGAATGGATTTTTTTGACGTTTTTTATATACATGTTTTTAATAGATATGTATATCCTGCACTTTATGACATGTAGATTGAAAAATGGATGAGTACTTTACATAGCTTCACCATTTTGGAGGGGTTGGGGTCAGAATTTAATGGAAATCAGAAGTGGAATCAGTGGTGAAGATATTATTTCGTGTGTGTTGATTTTTTGCTTGTCCTACATTTTCTAGTGAAAAGTTACAGGCCTTACTGCACTAATGCACTAATTGAAAATATATATTGTTGCATCCTTTTGTGGTGCCAGCGAAATGAACTAATAATTTTCCTCTGATTTTTCTTGGAGATTTGTTGTCCAGTGAAGAGTGGTTATTTGCATTCATCAAAAATCTGCTTTAAGATCTACATTGAAAAAAAAAGTTTATTGAGTGCAGCCTATTGGATTTAGGTAGGATAACGTTATAAATATAACTGATCAAGCCACTTTCAGACACGTCACTTGCACTAAAAAAATCAAAAAATTATTTCATTCAATTGCAATATTTCCAAAAAATGAAACCAAACACGTGCCGACTTTTTTATAAGGTGTGTCCATGTTAGTACATCAGTAAGACATTCTCAGTGCATATGATATTGTGTGTGTGCTGACTAAAATAAAATGTATGAGCTGCTTTCATGCACTGTCAAAAGATCTAGCTGTTGAAGTGTTTTCGTACGCATGCTGAGCTTTCAAAGAAAGCTTGCTTTAGTTTATTTTAGTGTTTTACTGCAAAACGACACTTTTAGGTTTTTTATTGTCAGGACAATTGCAGTAAATTGCCAGCTCAATCACAAAACCCAACAGCTGACCTGGGCAGGTCCTATGGTAATATTTGAACCTGTACCCTTTCGGTGTCGAGTTCGGCACGCTAACAACTCAGCCACCATAGTTACTGCCTCCACTAGTCACATTAATCATGGAAATGAGATCCCACAGGGATGCAGTTTGATGACGGAAACGAGACCTCGCCAAGGGGCATAGAGTTTGATGGCATAAACGTGAACATGTAAAGGGGAGGGACATATAATATTATTGCAGAAACGAGCTATACAGCAATGATTATATTAACTTTATTAAACAGAAAAACAATTTAAACAATTTTTGTTTTTCTATTTACTCAGATACAAAGCACAGGTAGTCGAAATGTATAATACTTTACTAAACACTAGAACGTGCACAATATCACTTAAAATGAAAAAGAAAAATGAGTGAGTTTACCATAACATTCATCAGAGAGCAATAGGTGCAACTCCGTTCGAAATAAGAGAGGGTGAAAACAGATCAAAAGTAAGAACTAAGGTTTTTTCCCCATTAACCTATCCATTTGGAACATCCATTTACGATAGCTGTAAGAGTTCGAATTTCTACACACAAGATAATTTTGTAAGGGCTTACCTTCCTAGCCTTACAATCGAAAGGTTAAAAAATAGGCAATTAATTTTAGGTCCCCCAGTTGTTTAAAATTTGACGACTTCGTAAGGTTTTGAAATTTCGTTTTCCTAAATTCATTTCTTTTAAAATCATGTTCGTATGAATCAATATCTGTTAATATTAATTGTGAAATAACAATGTTTCAAGCATTTACACACGTGCCCTTTCTGTGTCTGTCTATGTATAAAACAATTTCGTTGTTTTCATAAATTTCTTCAGACCTTTTATATATATATATATATATATATATATATATATATATATATATATATATATATATATATATATATATATATATATATATATATATATATATATATATATATATATATATATATATATATATACCTGTGTGTGTAATGTCAATAGATAAATATGTGCAATGTTAATAAATACAAATGGTGTGTAATGTCAATATATACAGATGGTGTGTAATGTCAATAGATACAGATGGGTACTGATGTATTATTTGGTATGTAATGTCAAAAGATACAGATGGGTACTTAAGCATTATTTGGTGAAATGTCAATAGATACAGATGGTTACTAATGTGTTATTTGGTGTGTAATGTCATTAGTAACAGATGGGTGCTGATATATTTGGTGTGTAACGTCAATAGATACAGTTGGTTACTGATGTATTATTTGGTGTGTAACGTCAATAGATACAGTTGGTTACTGATGTATTATTTGGTGTGTAACGTCAATAGATACAGTTGGTTACTGATGTATTATTTGGTGTGTAATGTCAGTAGATACAGATGGGTACTTATGTGTTATTTGGTGTGTAACGTCAATAGATACAGATGGTTACTGATGCATTATTTGGTGTGTAATATCAACAGATACTGAAGGTTACTGATGTATTATTTGGTGTGTAATGTCAATAGACACCGATGGTTACTGATGTATTATTTGGTGTGCAATCTCAATAGATACAGATGGTTACTGATGTATTATTTGTTGTGTAATGTCAATAGATACATACGGTTACTGATGTATTATTTGGTGTGTAAGGTCAATAGATACATACGGTTACTAATGTATTATTTGGTGTGTAATGTCAGTAGATACAGATGGTTACTGTTGTATTATTTGGTATGTAATGTCAATAGATACAGATGGTTACTAATGTATTATTTGGTGTGTAACGTCAATAGATACAGATGGTTACTGAGGTATTACTTGGTGTGTAACGTCAATAAATACAGATAATTACTAATGTATTATTTGGTGTGTAACGTCAACAGATACAGCTGGTTACTAATGTATTATTTGGTGTGTAACGTCAATCGATACAGGTGGTTACTGATGTATTTTTTGTTGTGTAACATCAATAGATACAGGTGGTTACTGATGTATTATTTGATGTGTAACATCAATATATACAAACGGTTACTTATCTGAATGTATTCTCTGATTTGAAGGAAGAGTCCAGGCGGTAACTAATTCGTTCCTGTTTTATGGGTGTTTTAGTTGTATATGACCATGTAGTTGTATCGATACCTGAAAGTATTTCATCAAGAGAGTTTTTAACATTAGATATCTCTACAGATAATGATGAATATAGTTTTAATATTCCACCACGTGTTTTTAATATCAGTGGCAGAAATGTACCTGAAGTATCTATTTGCATCAGTACAATACGTTTTTCAACGTGATACGTAACTTCATTATGATTTTGTTTGTACCGAAATCAATACAGTTTTATTTAGTTTGGAATTTAGTTTGGATTTTATATAACTTCAGTTAATGTCTAATATTTGAACTGCTCAGTAAACATTAATGTAGTAGTTAGAAATTTGTTTTATTCAATATATTCAACTATTTAGCATGTTTCTATACATGATCATTGACATTAAACGACTGACATTCTAATTAAAGTTCAGCACACACACTAAACATCTGCTTTCTCTAATCTGTTAGTCTCTCTGTGCAGCCATCTCTAATATATTGGGTGAAGTGGTAGGATTTATCAATCTTCGTACGTGAATTGGGAGGGTTGTTGTCATTTTGTATTGTTTGTTTGAGGTTTTAGGATTTTGTTTACATCAAATAAAGCTTCAATATCGCTAAATTACTTAAGCGTATATGATACATTTAGGTTCATGTTGTTTCATTATTATGTCGTTTGAAATAAGATTCAGTCATGCCCTCGTAACTGATATCATGATACTCCATTTGACTACAGCAATTCAACCCAGTTGCACTATCAAAGTTTACTATGAATCAACAAGAAGTGGGTGTTCTCAATTATTAAAGATGCTGAATTCCTTATAGAATGTCTCCCTTTTTTGGGGGTATTAGTTGGTTCATATCAATATGTATATTTTGTAAAATATTTAAAAGCACACAAACGCGTTATGATATTAGTTTATACAAAGGAGATAAATTGAAATATTTTGTTTTAGGGCTTTGTTTTGTTTTGTTGCTAATTTTGAATTATACGTTTTAAATTACGTAATTTAAAACACCATAACCATTTCATTAAGAGATGTATCTAGTTTGTCATTTTAGCTAGCTCTATTGTGCTTTAAGAATTTAAAAAAATTGAAATTATGGTTTTGTGTTTAAATGAATCATTTATTTTCATCTATTTTTCTTTCTATCCTTTCTGATGTATTCTGCCCTTTGGTTTGTGTATTTTGTGAATATATTTGCTTTTCGGGTTGGTGGAAATGTGTTTTTAATTATTCTACCTCATAAACAGTTACACATTTAATCACAAAATTTACCAATCCCGTGAAAACAAGTTGTCGCTCTTCCCCATCCATGTTCCTTCTTTAAAAAGCAGTAGTCTATATAAATTATTCCATTTCATTTTAATGCTGATTGTATTAGGAACAGTTCATGCACAGTGATAGCGGACTATATCTGCCTAGGTAAATTATGAGTCGCGCACCGTTATGCAGTGAATCTATAATTCACAAGCATTATGTTAAAAAGAAGCTAATGACTATTATTGTTCTAATTAACAGTGTTAATTCCGGAAGTCGACTAAGTGGTCTTAAATGTTCAATATTTACCTACCTATCAAGATGTGCCTATTGCTAACCCATTTTTGCAGGTACTGTTTTGTATTTCTCTGACAAAAATCTGTTTTGCTTTTGCAGATGTTTCATGCTGCGACCATGAGGTAAAATCATCAGAACGAATAATCTGCACATGCAAGATTATCAGTTGAAAAGTGTCACGTGCACAAAAATTTGCTCGATGGAGTACCAGATTAGCGAGTGTCATGTGGCTTGTCAAAACGGTGATTGCACCAGAATCCAACAGCTCTTGGACAAGTTTCCCTTTGCACTCCACCATATTGACAGCCGTGGATGGACACTAGCGCACTACGCCGCTCTGGGAGACTCCCAGGCCATGATGAAACAGTTATGTAAAGCCGGTCTTGACCCTCATACAAGGGATATATATGGAGCAAATATTTTGCACCTCGCTTGTCTTTATGGCCGTGTCGACTTGGTGAAGTATTTAATGAAAAAATACCCCAAAATGTATGTTCAATATGACTGTTATAGCTGGAAATCTGCACACTTTGCAGCTCAGGGAGGGTCAGTGGATACCATGAGGTTGTTTGTTGAGACGGATACAGATTTTACTCTGAAGGACCAATATGGCGCAAATGTACTTCATCTTGCCTGTGGTTTCGGGAGTTACCAATTGGTCGAGTTCCTTCTCTTGCAGTTCCCCGAGCTTCTGCACGAGGTTGGCGAAAACAACGGCACGGCAGCACATTATGCAGCACAGGGCGGGTATGTCAGAGTAATGGAATTACTTGTTCAGCATGGAGTTAATCTCAACAGCAGAACAATTCATAATATGACTGTTTTACATACTGCGTGTCAGCACCGAAACGTCGAAGTAGTCAAGTATCTCCTGAAAATCAACGCTTCTTTGTTGGGTCAGTCAGGATTGTACAATTGGAACGCTGCCCACTTCGCCGCTCAAGGAGGGTCAGTGGATGTCCTAAAGCTGATTTCGGTCGATGTACAGATGGTCAGAAAGAGGTCTATCGCCGGTGAAAACATACTGCATATTGCATGTCTGCACGGCCACTACGATATGGTTAAACATATACTGACACTGTACCCTGACATGTTGGACGAATTGGGAAAGTATTATTGGAGTGCCGCGCACTACGCTGCCAAAGGCGGAAATGTGCACATCATGGAGCTATTGGTCCGGCACAAACTGCCAAAAAAGACAAGGTCAGGCATGAACGCCAACGAACTTCACATCGCGTGTCGGTACGGGCACGAGAACATGGTGCAATATCTGCTGGATGTCATGCCATTTCTGTCGAAAGAGAAAGGAGAACATGGATGGACCTCCTACCACTATGCCGCTTTGGGTGGATCTTTACGAATCATGAATATGCTGGCAGAGTCTGGGCTGGATATTAGGCATGAGGAAGAGTCGGTGATGAAGGTTCTGGAAATCGCTTCCGTCCACAGAGATAAAGAATTCGAAAAGAACGTGAAACTTCTTGTGGAACATACGGCGTGTGTGTAGTAATGAAGGAAATCTATTAAAAGATAGGAAATGAGATTTCAGAAAAATGTTCGAAAGTTCAAAAAAAGTGGAAACTTTTCTTAATATATAGCGTTTGGTAGTTATGGAAACGAATTATAAAACATTCTTGTCCTTCATCTGCTCATCTATTTATTGGTCCATACATAGATCGATCCACCCATCAATTCATACATTTGGCCCACATTTCGTTGTCATGGTAGTTTAGGTTTTTACAGTAAATAACTTATTATTATAATAATGACTGTAAGAAGCTTTAAAAATTCAAGGCTAACGATGTATAGGAAATAGCATGTACAGCCCGATGATGTCACAGCTAGCAATGTCATAGTAGAGAGGACTGCTCTGCTAGGTTTTCGTATTGTTTAGAACTAATATAAATGGAAGTATATACAAGAACCCTTCTCCAATATTTCAAGCTGCAGGAAAAGGTTGCTATGGTTTAATAGTGTACATTTTGTTTCCTTTCTTTAGTTAGAATATTTTAAACATATTTTCTTTCGTAAATCTGCAGTTGTAGATTACCAGATGTACAAGATGAAAAGACAAAGGATTAAAAAGAAAGCCAATGGTTTTTGTCTTTACCTTTGACGATAAAATACTTGCATATTCAAAGAAATACACACTGAAAATATGTTTAATGGCAACAATTTTAAATTCTCAAGAGATTCTTTATTAGATGTTAACAGCTATAACGAAATTATTCTGTTTAATATACGTAAGGCTTTCTGTGTGTAATTGGCAACATATGGAGGAAAGGAAAGGGAATGAATCAAGAAAGGAAGAAAAATTCGGTATTTAAGGTGAGTACTGCTTCCTTGTTGATCAAGCCGCTGCAAAAGCGGATTGCCATTCAGTTTTATGAAATGGAAATTGCTCTTTACTGCTGTTCGTGACGGGAGGTTGCTCGTGTATATTGAAAATACAATGTCCTGCATCTTTACATAGATAAATAATTTCACGTGAAGGATCCTCGTCACTTGCTTGATATCATTACATAATCAAATAGATTGTATATTGCCCTGCCACACATTCGCAACCTGATTAAAACCTTAATAATAAAAATAACTACAAGAAAGGAAAGGTTGCATGTAGATATTAGAAACTAATGCCGTGATGTGACCAATAATGTCATTTTCTTAATAATTATATCGCGACCAATTTGTCTCTCCGGGATGTAATTGTTAAGATTGGTCAATTTAAGAAGGGAGCCTCAGAAGCTCAGTTGGCGACTTACTAGTAATTCAAGGATTCGCTGGTTCTATACCCACCCATTCCGGCTTGGGTCGACTGTCTCAGTGTGTCCTGAAAAGGGCACTGAGCTACTGTTTCTTCCACATAATGCAGAAAATATTGCGCTAAAGGTACCGTTAAAACTTACAAAAATAAAAGAACAGACTATACAAGAAACTAGACAATAGCATAAAATGTAAAGTCCCGAGCTCACACTTTGTTTATCAAAATAGTAATTTTCTGTTCCCAGTGAATTCAAGAAAGAACTATGAACCTAGTCATTCATGAGCCTAAGAACAGATAAACCATCTCGATGCGATGTTTTAAAAAGTTCACGCATATTTAAACACGTGTTCTGTGAACAGAACGGTTTGTACTAGAAATCATAGTTTTCCGTGTTTAATTCGCGTTCAATTTCTAACACTGAATAAAACTTCATCTCATATTAAACAGTGTCCAAGCCGTTGGAGACTCTAATATTAGAGACCAAATGTAGTGCATACGAAATGGTGATGTTAATGGCATGAGATGATGTACAGGCGTTATGACTATTGTGGAATGAGCCTCGTAACGTTTAATGCATGCAGGGGTTATCTCCCTTCCTCTGGCGCTCAAAACTGCATGCATTACATAAATATCAGCATTCTGGAAAAATGATGCAGGCTGACTGGCATGGGCGAAATTTGTACGCTATGCCCAAGAAACACGGTCAAAGATGGGAATCACTACCCAGAAAAACTGTGTATGACGTTTTGCCGGCAGTGAGGTATGATTTCAATAGCTGAAAGGTCGCCACAGGCATTGAAATCCAGTCGAGTAATGATACAAGAAGACTAAAAACCGACTAAATGTCAGATGGCAGCTCAATAAATATTTGCTGGAATCTTTAAGCTCAACGAAAATGTAAGTCATTTCTAAACCAAACGCTATGCAGTATACGTAAAAATAACTTCAAAAATGTGTATCCTTGTGTATATGACTTTCTAGAAAAACGCGGTATCTCGACAACATGCAGAGGATCTTCGAATTTCATGTTGTCGACTGGTATTCATCACCATCCGCAACAATTTTAACAAAACAAATTTTCGGGAAAAGAAACTTTTAGTGTCGATGAATCTCAGAATAGATGATGCATCGTCTTCATTTTAGCCATATGTATCATACTTGAACTCTTCACCAATGGAATATATTCAAAGTGACGCGTAAGCTGTAAAGAGATTAGAAAAGACACATACATACATACATACATACATACATACATACATACATACATACATACATACATACATACATACATACATACATACATACATACATACATATATATACACACATATATATATATATATATATATATATATATATATATATATATATATATATATATATATATATATATATATATATATATATATATATATATAACTAAGGAAATGCGCATTTAGTTTACGCAATTTGTAGGCTTGTGTGATTACATGTTTTATTATTGGAATTCGTTGCAGTGGGAAATATTCCTTAGCACGAAATAATTAGTCAATTGTTAGGAGCAAACGTCACGGAGATGAGTCAGATGCCATAGCCAATGAGTAGCGAACTCAGACCCAATACGCATTACTGTCCCTGTCATGATATAGCAGTTTATAAAAACTACTGGTGTACATCGGTATTGTGACTGCAGCGGCAATATTTATGGTAATAAACCGGTAAATTACACAATGGGATAAATGAGAAAGGACTCGGTAGATACCGTTTATGTTGCCATAGCGGCAAATGTGATGTAGGTTTACTGGTGCGATGTGCCTTGAAACGTTAGTTCTACTGACCTCAGATGGGCAATTAAAATATTTCCCGTGTTAGGATGTAACAGTTTCTACGGTGTAAAGTAAAAGCGGAACGGAAAGTTAATTTAGAGAAACTGTGTGGCTTTGCATTTGATGGCTAAATTGCAAATTGTAAATAATGTGGTCTTGTATTGATTATTGTAAAATTTTTGTATAGAATGGACACGTCTGGCTCTCCAACGTACAACTAAAGTTGTATAGAAGTCTTTGGACATATGGGGTAAATTTATGACTTATAGCGGGATTCGAACCCAGGGTTTTGACACCGCTATGGTCAAGCATATATATATATATATATATATATATATATATATATATATATATATATATATATATATATATATATATATATATATATATATATATATATATATATATATATATATATATTGTTACAAGCCAGAGCTCTTTGCTTATAAGTTTACTCCAAATTTCCAAAGATTTTTTGTACAACTTTAGTTTTAAGTTAGAAAGTCCGACGTGTCCAATCTATGCATACAAATTTACTCTAATCAATGAAAGACCACATTATTCACAGCTTGCCAAATATCTATCAACCCCACATCTACATAGTCTCTCTTCATAAACTTTCCGTACCGTCATCTGTTCACGCATTAGAAACTCTACAACTATTCCCTAACTCGGGTAACTAGGCCACCTTTATTCCAGTCAACCTATGGTTTTAAGACACATCACTCTAATACAACTGCATCACATTTGCTACCATGGTAACATAAACGATATCTCCTGTGCTCATTTCTTGTTTATTTGATTGTGCAATTTACCGGTTTCCTACCGTAAATTATGCCACTACAGTCACAATGCCAATGTACACCGCTAGGTTTTAATAGGAACTACATTATTCAGGGACAATCATGCGGTTTTGGTCTGAATTCGCTACTCATTGTCCATGGCATCATGCAAACTCACTAACACTTTTATCTCCATGACGTTTCCTAATTAGTTCGGGCTAATGAATATTTCCAATTCACCGAATTACAATAATAAAAAAGCAATCACACACAAATCTAAGATTTGCTTAAACTGGGTGCTAACCAATTGCGTATTCCCAAAATTAGATAGATAGATAGATAGATAGATAGATAGATAGATAGATAGATAGATAGATAGATAGATAGATAGATAGATAGATAGATAGATAGATAGATAGATAGATAGATAGATAGATAGATGTGTGTATGTGTGTTTGTGTGTGTGTGTGGTTATTGAGTTGGTGCCTCAACAGTTCCGAGTTGCGACCCAGGGGTAGGGAAGTGGTGGCTGGTGGGGCCATGGCTCCAGCAGTGCCTGTGGTTGCTGCAGGGCAAAAAAAATCTAAATTGTCACAAGGTAGTGACACCCAAATTGTACGTGGCCCTATCTGCTTTACACCTGCCACCGGTCAGAAGTGCAACTCAAATAGGATATATATATATATATATATATATATATATATATATATATATATATATATATATATATATATATATATATATATATATATATATATATATATATATATATATATATATATATCTGTGTGTGTGCGTGTGTGTGTGTGTTTTGCAGATGAAGGGTTTTTAATAGCAGATAACTACGTTTTGTATATTAAATAACTGAGATTACGCCACTACTCATAGTGTGATGGATAGTTGATAACTTGGTGCTGGATAGTTTATATCTATTTCACATTACATTCTGCATTTTTCTCAGTAAAATTTCTAACATGAAGGCATAATGTCAACTTTTCATGTTAAAATTAACTTTACATTTCCCATAGACACCAAAAGGGTCCTACAAAGTAAACCTACTTCGAAATGTTGATTCTAGTAGATAGCCATATCCTCCCACATAACTTATTTCAGAATATTTGTTCAAGGAGTTGCAGACATTAAGAATTTGGACTCTCCTCCACTACCCACACTCTTGGAAGAAAACAATGAAGCTGAAAGCGCCTACCTATGGCTTGGTTTATCAACACTCCAGATCAACGTTGACTTTAGGTTCTCTAAGTTGCTCGAGGATCTATTTTTAGAATACATCGCGCACTCAAAGTCATCAGAGGGGCAACTTAAATTTATATTGTTAAATCATGTAAGTCTGTAAGTTATGCTCAGTGCCACTTAGACCCAAAATTCACCTACCTTAGCACATACAAACATAGAGGGGAAAAGTGTGACCTGATATAAAACTCAACTTCTATGAAACAGTATTTTTATATACGCTGCATTATTTACGTATAAAGTTTGTTATAATCTGACGTAGTATATCCAGCAGGTACGTACATGCATGTGTCCCATAAATTCTCCCACTCAGTCTCAAAGACTATGACATGTAAACAACAAGGAAGTGAGAATTGATAAGTTAATATTCTGACAACCTATGTACAAACATACCGTATCTCAAAGGCAATAAAAATTCAATACGTCAAAGAGATTTAGCGATATGACTAAACTTTATAGGCCACAAAGCATTTACAGTCTGACTCTATTGTACTTGTTTGAAAATATACATGCCATTTGCATTTATTCTTGTACGTCTTACTGCAAACCTCATTCGGACTTGAAATAAAGATATGAGATAGAAGGAAAATGGAATAAATGCATTGGCGACCAATAAAAAGCATGTACATACACAAAACACAAAAAAGATAGGTAAATGAAACATATGGATAAATGGTTAGACTCCAATTAAGGTGAATATAAACCTATGTGTATCACATAAACAGGAGGATAGCCTCCGCATATTCATAATTCTACTATTTATTCTACCGCTCCGGTGACCTAGTGGTTAGAGCGTCCGCCTCGGATGCGGGAGGTCGTGGTTTCGATCCCCGGTCAAGTCATATCAAGGACTTACAAAAATGATACTAAAAGCTGCCTCGCTTGACGCTCAGCATTAAGAGGTTAGTGTTAGGACTGGTCGACCTGGTGTCAGGATAAATTGACTAGGTGGGACATCATGCTAAATGTTTGCGGAATGATTCCTCAGTGCTTACCATCACTCTAAACTGCCACACTGCAGACATCGTTGCGATATGACTGAAAAATTGTTAAAGCTAGGTTAAACATTAAAAAAACCATACGACCTACTAAACTTTTTTGTTGTCATCGCTTTATGAGGTGATCGACTCCGAGTTCGTGTCAATTCTATATATGATTATTAAATAGCTTTAATGTGTGTGTGTGTGTGTGTGTGTGTGTGTGTGAATTATATGCATGAGAAGGCATTATCGTTTCTTCTACGTATTTTCTCAAAATTCTCTCTCATATGACATAAATTATGAAGTCAAGAATTCTGCCACTGTACATGGATAAGGTGCGTGTAAACTGAATGCTAGGGTGGGGTTATTTCTAAGAAGCGGACTTTAGACGCGTATGTTAATTGGCCTGCTCAGTGTTTAAATTGTCTTGCCATCAACCTACAATCGAAATGCAACATGAAATAAAGTTTGTTGGCAAAACAAGTCATTTAAATAAGACGGTGTTTGTTATTTTGTTGCATGATGTAGCACACGTTTAATGTGCCCACGCCTGTCATTATTCCTTACGCAAACTTTCGAGCAGTGAATCTTTGTTTTTTTGGTGGAAATTCCTACTCGAAACGGCGAGTTTTGATTGTTCAGAATGGTTTTCTGTTGGATTTGGAGTCTTGTAGTTTCATAACGACAATATAAACACAACCTACTTGCGACACATATACATTTATGAAAGTCAACGTTTTCCATTTACGTCCATTGCATCTACCCGCTTGTGGTATAGACAAGAGATGAAAATGATAACGGCAATCTATGAAGTTTATTTTCCTAGGTGATAAACACGTCATCAATCAATAAATTATTGGGTAAAAAATATACACGTGACAGATACTCATATTCATTTCAATTAAGCTCAAATGACTTTCTTTTCCCAACAGCATGGACAAAGCGAAATGAATTTAATGTTTCTAAAGATACAATCAATGCATTTAAAAAAATAAAAAAAACCCCAAAAAGTAAAACACAACTATCGGCTCGTTTAGTCTGCAGATGATATAACAGCAAGCGATAGTTTCGTAACACCAGCTAGATTATTACCACGTCTTCGTTGATTGTCTTAGTTGATTTCAAGAAGGCATTTGACAGGGTACGCAGCCTTGTGGGCGACCATGAGACTGTAAAACATCAATACCAACATCATCACAGTATTAAAGCACTTGTATGACAAGGCCTCTGGTGCAGTATACTTCAATGGCAGTATAGGGGACTGGTTCAGAACGATAGTTGGAGTCAGACAAGGCTATCTGCTCTCTCCCTCACTATTCAACTTTTTTGAGAGAATCATGCCTGACGCGTTAGCAAAGCATGAAGGGACAGTCAGCATCGGATAAAGAACAGTCATCAACTTATGTTTTGCCGACAACATTGATGGACTAGCAGGAAATGAACAAGAAATAGCTAGCTTCGTAGAGAGCCTCGACAAAACCTCTGCAGCCTAAGGCATCGAAATCAGTGCAGAAAAGACCAAACTGATAACCAACAACACCAAGGCATCAGTACTGACATCAGGGTCCAAAGTACGAAGCTAGAAACAGTCCACAATTTTAAGTATTTGGGGATAATTGTAACAGATGAACGATCGAAGCCTGAAGTACTATCCAGGATTGCGCAGAAAACAGCAGCGCTGACAACACTGAAGCCCATCTGGAACAACAAGAACGTCGCACTCAGTTAAAAGGTCAGACTGATGCACTCACTGGTTATTTCCACATTTGTCTACGCCTGCGAATCATGGACCATAACAGCTGACTTAGAGAAAAGGATCCAAGCCACAGAGATGAAGTGCTTCCGAAAGATACTCGGCGTCTCATACAAAGACCATGTCACCAATGAAGAAATACGGCAAGCCATTGGGCCTCATGAAGACCTCCTGAGTACAGTGAAGAAACGTAAACTGCAGTGGTATGGGAATGTCTCACGATCATCAAGACTTGCCAAGACAATAATGCAAAGCACTGTAAAAGGAAGAAGAAGGAGCGGCAGTCAGAGAAAGAGATGGAAAGACAACATTCGAGCGTGGACAGGCTTGACATTGAGAAGATGGAAAATCGTGAGGAATGGATGAAACTGGTTGTTCGATCTTGTGTGGAGCCCCAACGGTCTACCAGACTACAAGACTGATGACGATGAGTTTCGTAAATTGGATCATAGAAACATTTCGTAATTTTAGTCTTTCATACAGATGTATGAACTTCGAGTTTCGGAATTATGTTGTTGTTGATCGTGATGTGATGCGTATACTCACCCGTAACTATCAAGACAATATCTGGTGGTTTGAAAGCAGAATTAGCAACCAGTTGCAGGAGAAACGTTGATTTCAATGCCAGATGAATATCGCATTAACGAAAAGATGGCAACTATTTTAAACTCCACAAAGCTGTTTAGAACATAATGCTTTTCACAATTACGAGAGTATAAAGGATATTCTTATGTACTGAGATTTACATTGCTTCAAAATTAGGCTTCACACCTGTTTGTATAAATTTTTCGGATTAAATGAAACATATTTTTATATTTTGATTTACTATAACTATGCAAAAATACACACCATTTATATCCAACTCAAGCAATCTGCTTTTCCATTAATTTTTATATTAGAAAGGTTGAAGCAGAATCAAATTTTACATGTGAAAAGCTTGAAGAGTGTAGACCAAGATCTGACCTCGCATAAATGTTCGCTCTATTTATGATTTTATAATATATACCTTAAACCTGGATCTCTCATAATCTCGTGAGATGTTAGCTCTAGCTTATACACTGTTTATGGATGTTCAAAATACTTGATTAAGGAAGGTAAGAAGGGATTTTTTCACCTTTGTCCATATTTTGCCATTAATTAATCGAACTAAAAAATGCATCCTTAATTTAATTTCTATACCTAGTGTATACGCAGTGCACTTTTCCATTAGCGAATTGTTAGGGCAAGCAAAGCAACGTTTCTAAGAAACCAATACAAAATAACGATCTCATAGATGCCGATTATATATGTCGTATTCTGTGCTTCATGTTATATCTATTGTCTGTGTGTGTGTGTGCGTACCCAACAGCGTGCATGTGTGTGCGTGTCCGACATAATTTGGAAACACGCTTCCAGTCACACGCTTCAAACACTACTACCTTAACTTTAAAATTCTGGGTCATTTGCCATGACTTTCTTAAGTAAAAAGATAATATTCTTTACCTTCTTTTACTATAGTTATTACATCCGGGTACTTTAAGGTTTCACGTCACTTCGAGCATTTTGTCTTTATGGCAAATGTAAACTTAAAAAAAAAAACTGATTTACAAAACTCACAATATGTACGTATTGCTATCTACCATTTTATCCTCGGAGTTTCAACATATATATATATATATATATATATATATATATATATATATATATATATATATATATATATATATATATATATATATATATATATATATATATATATATATATATATATATATATATATCAAGATTTCTGGAGGAATGAGCATTTACATTTCCTCAAATACGTAATAGGCGAAGTTGCAAAAAAAAAGACAAAAAAAAGTCATTCATATCCGTCCGAATGGGGAATATATTAAACTTACAATATTTAAAAACAGTTTCTGACTTCACGGAAATTTTCCCACGGCATAGAAGAGTAGTGGACTAAATTACCACAAGCATGTCCCCCTGATATTATAATGATCGTGATTTAAATAACAATAAACCTGTTCCCCTGATATTACAGCGAACGGGGGGTTAAACATCCACAATCCTGAACCCCATGATATCCCAGCAATCGGAGTTTAAATAACCACAAGCCTGTTCCCCTGATATGAAAATCGATCGGGATTTAAATAAACAAGCGTGTTACCCTGTTATTACAGCGATCGGGATTTAAATAAACACAAGCCGGTTACCCTGATATTACAGCGATCGGGATTTAAATAAACACAAGCCTGTTCCCCTGATATTACAGCGATCGGGATTTAAATAAACACAAGCATGTTCCTCTGATATTATAATGATTGGAATTTAAATAACAATAAGCATGTTCCTCTGATATTACAGCGAACGGGGTTTAAAGAACCACAATCCAGTTCCCCTGATATTATAACTATGTGGTTAGACAACAATAAGAATTTTCACTTGATATTACAATAATTTGGGCTTAAATAACCACAAGCCTCTTTCCCTGATATTATAACGATTACCCCAATAAGCATGTTCTTCTAATATTAAAGCAATCAGGTTTCTAATCATCACATGCCTGTTCCCCTGAAATTACAGCGATCGTTGTTTAATAATAAGTCTGTTCCCCTGATATTATAACGATCGAGGTTTAAATAACAATAAGCCTTTTCCACTGATATTATAGCAATCGGAGTTTAAATAACCGCAAGCATGTTTCCCTGATATTACAGCGATCGGGATTTAAACAACCACAAGCCTGTTCCCCCGTAGTCGGGTCCCCTGCTTAGTATGCTCCCTGTGATGCACTCCGCTATACTAAGTCAGGCGAACGCCGACGCCATATTGTCACGTGATCACAACAAATGACCTTGTATGGAGAGATCCCGTTAATCTTACCCTGGCACATTTATTCCTTTAATATTATGTTTATTATGGACACAAATCGAACTTTACTTATACTTTCTATTTGAACTATAGCAGTTGTTATCTTATGTTCAAGTTTAACCAGCAAATCGGCGACTTATGTATTTTTACAATTTTTTTCTACAATTAAGCGAAGACGAAGTATAGAGATGAACACAACATTATTTTTTATAGATTTTGCACTTTTCCCACAATGTCATCTCAAAAATTCCTTTACCAATCGATTCCTTGATAAATTTTACGTCGAAATTGATATGAGGTTTTGCACGGCAGCTTTAATTTTGCCTAAGATTAAGACGAAAATAACTTCCCCATTTTACCAGGGGTGGGGTAACGATTGTTTTGCAAATATTGCCTATTTTACACTACGTTATCTAAAATAGTCCAGTTGCAATGAATTCCTTGATCAATTTTAAATAAATACGTATATATCTTTTTCCATGACAGCCTAAATTTTATCAAATATTTGGATTGATATAAGAACCCTCTTCTAAGGGGCGATAATGACGATATTTTGTCAAATACTGCATATTTCGACTGCATCATGTACGATATTCCATTTGCTATCAATTACTTGATAATTATTACGTCGGATTTGGTATAAGGTGACAGATGACATCCTTAATAGGCCAAAGGTTAATGCCAAATCACTTCCATGAAAGGAGGGGGCAGGAGGTAAATAATGCCAAAAACTGAATGGTTTAGACAGCATTATATCAATGTTCCATTTTAAATTAATTGTTTGATCAATTTTCCATTGATACTAATGTATCGTTTAACATGACAACCCACATTTTGCAAAATGCCAATTTTTAATTAGGTTGACAATTTGGCTAACATTGGACATTTCTTACTGCCACCTAATCAGTTCCATTTTTAAATTGATTTCTTGAAAGAAAGTGGCATTGCATCCCCCACAACCAGGAGTGGGATGAAGGAGCCTTAAATACTATTAGACAAACTTAATTGAGAGTGGGCCCTATCAATAAGTCTTTGGGAGAGTAGGAGCAAAATTTCTTGCTACAACACTTAACACTGATATTGATTCTTTACTATAAATATATTCTATTCATTAGGCAAGGCACATTAATTGCCTCCACAGAACAAAAATTTGATGTGCTGCTGTGTTGCAAGATTTCCAAAAGAAACCATTAATTACATTCAGTTTTCATTCACATGCTTCACTTGTTAAGAATTTCTTCAAAATTCACTCACTATATCATCATAACTGAAAGACAATGTCAGAACATTTAATTTTAAGAACTGTACTGCAATTTTAATGTTCACATCACTAATTTTATTTGCTTCCATAATGAATGCTGTTTTCTATATTTAGTTAACATAATTCCAAAACTTAGTATAAACTTAATATTTCAGTATCAATGTAATGTTGAGAGATGCATTATTAAGGCTAACATGTAGACATGTTGAGACAAATATTTCATATTTATTTTGTACTTTTCATCATTACTGAAATATGACATGAATTTGAAAAGTATTTTCATTTCTTATACTGTCACAATCATTCATCCAAATATGTCATAAAAGTGATTTCTCAATTTAACTAAATGTGTTACTAGACTGAAATATAAAAACAAATAAAACACACTTACATGTACATTAAAGAAATCATTGAGCTTTGTATGATTAAATATGGACAGCAGTAACTATGAGTTACTTTGATTTAAATAAAAATGTATTAAAATTTGACTCTTGAATTTGTGACTGTCTTAGTTTCTCTTTGTCATCTGTCATTGTCATGTTCTGAATACATATAATTACATGCAAATGTGATACTTATCAATTTACGCCCATGTGTACACATATAAAAGGAAAAAACTATAAATGTCACAACATCTCTGGGATCATCCATTAATTATGACAACAAAATTGGGGGGGGGTTGAAGAAGTTTGACAATTGTTGACTTGGGAAAGGGGGAGTACAAGATAAATTGATCTAAACAATGTTTGTTTTTTTACAATAAATTTAATAAATTAAAAAAAAAATAGAAAATTAGTCTGTGTGTTGGTATGACACACACTCGCTCAACCATCAACAGCCCACCAGTTTAATCCTAAACTGCTCAAGCTCTTACCAAGGAGATCAATAGTCTTGCATCATCATATTTTGTTTTTATTCCTTGTAGATTGTAGACTGTAGTCAGATTAACCACATATGGTATTAATCTGAAGATTGATACCATTGTGGTTATTCATCTGACAAGACTTTTAAGGGAAGCTGTTACTAAATTCAAAGACTGCGCTGAACCATATACATCTAAATAGTATAGCTATCCAAGGACTTATATTAAATAGCATATTTGTTATATGTATAGCAAGTCCATGAACTATCCCTCCAAAGATGGATAACTGAACCTAGGAAACATGAGAGCTAGACTATTACACAATCTTCTTTAACATAATAATATATAATCTCAAATGAGTTCATTAGTAGGAAATAAGTTATATAACATTATGTTAACTGATTCAAACAAGTTCAAGATCTGGTATAAATTATTCTAGTGTTATGATGAACTTCAGCTTAAACACATTCTACATATACTTTGTACGGTATTAGTACTGAAACACATGCCAGCATATTATGATGCATATAGTTGTCATGATAATTATTTAATATACATTAAAAGAATATGACTCAAACTTGATTAAACATCAAAAGATTTCAACTAAATTGGATGACACAAAACACTTTGTATGGTCTTGAATATCCTGTATCATTCAGATAGTAATGGTATCTTTCAGCACATATGCACACAAACACACAGTAAGAACAACCTCTAAAACAAACTTTTTTCAAAATAAATTGTAGTTTTTATTGACATAAAAATCTCAATATTTTAATGCCATAGTGTTTGTAAAAAATATTTCAGAAGACAGGCTGTATGAATGTTTAATGGCTTCATACTAAGATTGCTTTGCTGACTGAAAAAATTAATTTAATCATATGTAGTACACTTATTGATATATAGCAACCTTAATAAACTAGATTGTTTGTCAGTGTTACATTATCAAAACTTTCTCATTTTCGTCCTATCTGCAGACAGCTTACTTAGATCAGATATGTAATCTCAAACAAGCTGTTCTAAAATATGACCAGACAATTCTTGCTTGACAAATAGATGATTTGTACAACTTGAGAACATCCAAAGACTTAGTTGTTGTGTTACCCACAGAATATAGAAAAACTTTGATTTTTAAACTGATTCTTTTCTACCTTCAGTACAAAGTCTTTGTACTGGAACCTCTCAATGTCATTCTTAGTCAGCTTTGCTCTACACTTGATGGGCAAGTGACACATGTCACTTAACATTTTCAAGATCACAGTACCTTATGCATGGGTGAATTATCACATATGGTTTATCACCCAGAAGTTCTTGAATGTCTACTTGAGGCTGAATGAACAAAGCAACAAGTATGCTTGTTTATTGATGAGGCCCACTACATTCCACAGTGGCAGGATGAATTTAGACCTGCATACAAGGAGATTAAAAATATTTGGATTCTTTCTTTTTCCAGTTTGTACAATCTGTGCTGTCACAGCAATTATTAATAAAGGCAGCATCAAATCTATCAACAGAGTTGAAACTTTAAAGTTGCAGCATAATTATTTGTACATCTCTTTCAAGTAAAAACATCAGTTTGCTGTAAGAAGACAAACTTCATATTCAAGTGACACAAAACCAACCAACTTCACCTTATGACTGTTTTCAAATCACTGTTTGAGGACCTTATTAGAACAAAGGAGAATGGATCATGCTTTTTTGTCACAATAGTCTACACAAGATTTGTATGGTGTAGCAAAACTATTGAGCAAGCTAAGCTTCTTCAAGGTGACCAACTGTACAATTGAGAAGAAAAAAAAAAGAATTGTGCATTGTTTTACAATACCACTCTCCACATTATTACAAAGTAAATGAATATATTCTGTACTGTTTTTCAATTAATATCAATCACATAAAATCATTTTTGTGACAATTGCACTTGGAATGGGGGCAGACCTTAGAAAGGTGCACAGAGTGATTCATGCTGGATCCCCATCTTCAGGGAAAGGTATACTCATGTATACCATAAAATCAGTCTTTGTTTAATATATCTTAAGTCTATATATATATATATATATATATATATATATATATATATATATATATATATATATATATATATATATATATATATATATATATACATACAATTTGATACCTGCATATTTCTACTTCCTCCGATATAATAGATGGAGTCTGCTGGTTCTTTAAGAAATGGTCTGTGCACAAAACAGTGATAGAAAAAGAACTTCTTCCTTGTGTTCTCAATCAATTTACGAGTTCAGTTAGTTAATTGTAGGAGTTTCGGAAGAAATGCAATATTTAATTCAAATACATATATGTATAATCATTTCTCTTCTCATCAATTCTGCTGAAAATTCTACTGACATATTCTCCTTATTAATTTTAATATGGAAAATGAAGCAGGAAAATTCATTGTTATAGTGACTTCCACCATATCTTGAACTTGTCTTTAGGATATGAGAAACTATGTGCCTTTCAAGTATGAATCCAATACTAGGTTTTCATTCTCACTTCCTATCAGAGAATCAATTCAGTGTATTTTCAAATGTCACAATAATTATTATTAATTCTGTAACCATTTTCTATTGTGAAAAAATATAGATATAATAAAGATATTATTAAAAGAATCTTTTTTATGATAGATGCTTTACATATCTTGTTCTATTGTCACTCATTAAACATACAATATTAAATTTAAGTTTCCTTAACAAAAGGATATTTAACTCATGAAGATTTTATCATAATCTTATATATAGTTTAATTTCATGATTGATTTTTTTTTTATAAAAACACAGAAGACCAGATTAATTTTACAAGATTTTACCAAACATTTTGGATGAATCAGTAAAAATGATATTTTTCAGTCCATTACTATCTCAATCCAAGCCTCCTGCAAACCCTCATAAATGAAGACTAGTGTTTTGGTTTTAATTAAATGTTAGCTAGACATGAACAGATGGATCCTTAACCCACCCCATTCACCCACCTGTGCCATTCTAGATTATACCCCTCTGACTCTATCCTCAATTCTTAAACAACTCCTTTAAACAGTGTTGTTTAAAATTGACTCCTCCTATGTCTAATGTTTATATAATCCAACAAAGTTATCAAAGATGTTTTATCTTTATTGCCAAAAAATGTGATATCCAAAACTGAATAAGATACATTAAATCCTTTTATTGCTAAAACATATTTTTATATACAAAGTGCCCATGAATACTTCGACAAAAATACTACTCTCTTTGAGGAACTCCTAGCTAAATCATGATTAATCTTTGGCAAAGCCTGTGATTTTACTTTATATATATATATATATATATATATATATATATATATATATATATATATATATATATATATATATATATATATATATATATATATATATATATATATATGTAGAAATGATCAAAGGATTTATTGCAAATGGAACATTGAGATAATGCTGTCTAAACCATTCAATTTTTTGCAACATTTACCTCCTGCCCCCTCCTTTCATGGAAGTTTTTTGGCATTAACATTTGGCCTATTAAGGATGTCATCTGTCACCTTATACCAAATCCGACGTAATAATTATCAAGTAATCAATAGCAAATGGAATATCGTACATGATGCAGTCGAAATGTGCAGTATTGGACAAAATATCCTCATTATCGCCCCTTAGAAGAGGGTTCTTTTATCAATCTAAATATTTGATAAAATTTAGGATGTCATGGAAAAAGATATATACGTATTTATTTAGAATTGATCAAGGAATTTATTGCAACTGGACTATTTTAGATGACGTAGTGCAAAATAAGCAATATTTGCAAAACAATTGTTACCCCCACCCCTGGTAAAATAGGGAAGTTATTTTCGTCTTAATGTTGGGCAAAATTAAAGCTGTCGTGCACAACCTCAAATCAATTTCGACGTAAAATTTATCGAGGAATCGATTGGAAAAGGAATTTTTGAGATGACGTAGTGAAAAAAGTGCAAAATTTACAAAATAATGTTGGGTTCATCTCTATACTTCCTCTTCGCTTAATTGTAGAAAAATTTGTAAAAATACATAAGTCGTCGATTTGCTGGTTAAACTTGAACATAAGATAACAACTGGTATAGTTCAAATAGAAAGTATAAGTAAAGTTCGAATTGTGTCCCTAATAAACATAATATTAAAGGAATAAATGTGCCAGGGTAAGATTAACGGGATCTCTCCATACCAGGTCATTTTGTTGTGATCACGTGACAATATAGCGTCGGCGTTCGGCTGACTTAGTATAGAGTGCATCGCAGGGAGCATACTAAGCAGGGGACTAGACTAGTTCCCCCGGTAGTACTGCGATCGGGATTTAGATAACACTAAGCCTGTTCACCCGATATTACAGCGATCGGGTTTTACATTACTATAAATCTGTTCTACTAATATTATAGCGATTGGGTTTAAATGACCGAGAGCTTGTTCTGATATTACAGCGATCCGGGTTTTAAGTAACTACAAGCCTCTTCCCCTGATACTATTGGTATATTAAATAGTGATCCGTGCAATAACACGCATAAATAAACATTGCTGCTGATTCTACTAGATCAATGATGATGAATTACCACATATTAATCATTAAGTGATGTATGAAAATGACGATAAATAGCATTAATAATCCACGTTTTCTAAACGAATCTAATATGGTATATATTTTGATCACATTTTGATTTATCCCCCACCCCTCTGTAACTCTCATGCATAATGGACAAACTATGTAGAAATGTGGAGTGAGAAAAAAGAAATTTGGGTAGGATTTAAACCTTGAAATAGAAATATTACACCAAGTAGCCATCATAAATATGGTTCGTCGTAACGATACGTGTCCACTTTCCTTGGGATTTATCTACAGTGTTTATCAATGATACAAAGTTGCAAACGAGGTCGCCCTTGTACAGTAAATTCATAAGGTTAACTCGTACATATACTGTGATGTATTTAATAATATGTTTCTTGTCTTGTTTTAAAAAATAGTCTAATGTTCTAAAAATCGATTATTATTAATTAAATATGAAAATTGTCCAAACTCTCTCTCTCTCTCTCTCTCTCTCTCTCTCTCTCTCTCTCTCTCTCTCGATCTCGATCTCGATCTCGATCTCGACATCTCGACAATCGTAGCAAGAACCAGCGTTGCAAGATACGGGCTAATATCTATGAATTGACGAACGTAGAGGAGTTTTGTTTGTGTAATCCCCACGATATTTCTGGACTTTTGAATGACGGTAAAAGTTAAGTCCAACCGACCAAAGTGTGTGTGAGTCTGTGTGTGTGTGTGTGTGTGTGTGTGTGTGTGTGTGTGTGTGTGTGTGAGAGAGAGAGAGAGAGAGTTTAATATTGGTGGTACTGTTACTAGCGCAGAATAATGACTTATATTAACTGTAAAAATATTAAAATATTTTAATTACTTCTTGCTGGTTCGTCATTTCGCTTTAATATTCCACATTAATTTCTGTGAGCCGGTACACGAATGGCAGCGTTCATGAGAATGTCGTAGCTAACCATGTTTTTGTAGTGCTCTGCTTTTATTATTAAAACCATCTTTCATGTTTGTTTCATAAGTAAGTATTATATTCAATGTGAATAAAAATAGAAACAGAATTAAAAAAGAAACAATCAGCTTATCAATATTCAAAGGTGATTGTGAATAGCCACCCACAAAAGGCGTACAACTACAATTTGTAGCGGACAACTCGGGGATGTGAGGATTTCATTCACACGGTCAATACCCAACTGCTGTCTGTAGTAAATCTTAACTCCGTTCAAAGGGAAAATATATGTATTTGTATGTGATATAAACAAAATATATTTACAGTAAAAAATTTTCTTTTAACGAAAACTTAGCAAGCTTCGTTTCCATTAAATGAAAAGTCTATACATCTCGTGGTATACCATTGGTACAGCGAACATTATATATATATATATATATATATATATATATATATATATATATATATATATATATATATATATATATATATATATATATAAATAACCATAAATTTTTTTTTACCATTTATCACTATAAATTTAGGTATTATTATTCACTGTAATAGCAATCAATTATGCAGTTGTTACTGGATACTAAATTTTGTTTTTGAATACATTTCCATAAATATTTGTATTCTTTACGGATGGTGTTTAATAATATTTATCATTGGAAGGATAGACATTCGTGATCGGTAAGACATATGCCATATACTAATGAATTTATATTTATCTGTTCCTCACAATATCGGAACCTGTATGACTTAATCTTCTTTACGTGTATTTTGAGTGGCTGTCGGTAATTACTCCTTGTCTGTAATTGTCTTGTTTTCGTACGCTGTGTACTTTGCTGTGATTTAATATCCTTAATTTTATGCAACTTTTGAATGTTTCTTTTTATGCAAATTAGCTCCAGAAAATGCAGCACAGATCTGCTGGAAATAAAAGGATCTTCGAGTAACTGTTGCTATACTGTAATCCTTAGCAGAAGGTTGTGCTTTTACATATACAAGATGGCCGTAATCTATTTCCAATACATGCATATCAATTATCGATTGATTATTAATCGATCGATCGATCGATCGATCGATCATTCATTCATCCATCAATTACACTGATTCGTTTTGTCACCATAAGAGCTGCATTATATAAAATCCCTCAAAAAAAGAAAGGAATAAGACTAAAACGAGAAGCCAAAGTGTTAAAAAGAAAAAGACCGCTGAAAGGAGAGAAAGTGCGAGATATCAGGCGGTAAAATGAAACAAAAAGAAAAATGGGGTGCTCAACATATTATGAACTTCAGAGAGAGTGACAGGTGTAATGTAAAGTTGCTTGCATTTGCAACATACAAACTGCAACTGTACACGATCTATGTTGACGGCTAATAAAAAAAAACGTCTCCCACATGCTAGAAAAATCAGTCTGCATTAGAGTGAAGCACACTATCTTTAGCAGTTATACAAATGGAGTAAATGAATTTTGCCAGATTAGACAATACTAGCTTCTGAAGTATAATGAATGTAAAAGAAAGGTTATCGGCTCTTTATTTTACAATTTGCCTCTGAAGTCCACGAAGTCAAAGTGACTTAGTCGAGTTAGCATGGTTTTGGAGGGGATTGTTTTCTAGGTGCACATCTAAAGCAATGCCAGGCCGTATACTCTATAACCCAAATGAACACCCATCAATCATATACCAAACTAATGAGATTTGAAACTTCGTTTAACTATACCTAAGATATATAGGGTCTTTTTTAAATAACCAGTATAACCAGTGAATCAAGACGAAATTCATTATCTTGATGAAATTAACCCTTTTCAAAATACGAACTGTCGAGAGGCACGCAAAATGAATGAATAACACTACTATTTGCATGTAGCACCTGTACTATTATTGTAACCGGTGCTGTTGCTTTGATGCTATTAGTACTGATATTTGCTACCAGTGCTGCTACTGCTACTACTACTACTACTACTACTACTACTACTACTACTACAATTGTTGCTACTACTACTACTACTACTACTACTACTACTACTACTACTACTACTACTACTACTACTACTACTACTACTACTACTTTTCTATATACAAGTAGTAGTATCATCAAATGTTTACCTCAAAGAAGAGAATAAATCAGATGTCGTTGTTAACATATTTTATACAATCATTTTAACTTCAATTTACGTTATACTTTACATAGAATAAATAAAAAATTTTTCTGAACATTAAATGTGAAATGTATCTATTTATAAGTGAAAGTAGATATGTTGGCAAGTATGTACATACGTAGGAAGAAAGGAAAGAAAGACGGTGGCAAGGTTGGAAACAATCTCATTTTACGTATATTTTCACATTAATTATTTAACTTGAATTTTGAAAACTTGTTCAAATATTGATGTTGCTGTTATTCATATTTGAAGGCCGTTAGAGCACACGTGCACCATTTGCTGAGTTTTACAACGTAATGTCCATATAAGAGGTAAGGAATTTTCCTTCGACTCTTCAAAACCACTGTTCCCAGATCTGTCGTGCTTGGTTCTTGTCTTTTGATGGCACTTAAAAATGTTTTCGAGTCACTACGTTTCTTACATAAAATTTATAAAAACACAGTGACCTATATTTTGATACTCTAGAAGTAAACTAACATATAGTTAGGAAATGTTTAGTTTGGCTGTCTAATATAAATATCCATGTTGATGCTGAGTTTACCTTCTTCCAGCTCTTTTGTCCAAGTTAATCCATGATGAAACTATTTTGGTAGACAAAGTTAAATAAATATTTGATTCGGAATCAATTATAATTGTATGTCTGTTCAGGTATTTCCAGCCAACTCTTTGAAAACATCGATAAACGAAATATTAATACGTGTCAATCAAAATGTAGAAACAATGCATATAATATGCCACGGGTAGAGTACTTTCTCTCTCTCTCTCATATCACAAAATAGTAGGTATGCGTTCAGTTTGTGGACCAATAGATATGTGAAATGACGACGTGTAAGAAATTTTCATACTGCGCTTATTTCCCTTAAAAAAGGATCCCAAGGAACGAAGGACTCATTTTGATCCTTTTCTTCCGTGTGCCTTGGCGTGATCTGGAGGTCCATGGCCCTTTCCGTGCCCACTTCCCCCAGAATGGGGTCGTCCCCCAGAATGGGGCCGTCCACCTGGATTGGAAGCATGACCCCCTCCACAGCTACAAAATTTATGGAGACTTCCACCACCCTTTCCAGTACATACGTTACCCATCTGAAAAATAATAATAATAATAATAATAATAATAATAATAATAATAATAATAATAATAATAATAATAATAATAATAATAATAACAATAATAATAATAAAGATGAAAATAATAATAATAATAATAATAATAATAATAATAATAATAATAATAATAATAATAATAATAATAATAATAATAATAATAATAATAATAATAATGGAGGAGAAAAACGAGCTTTTTGGACACAATTGAGATAGTTTGTGCCATTTTACCAGTATCTTTTCTTTTTGTAATGGGGTTTATGGCATGTACCACAATACGGTTATGTTTTAGGTTCGAGAGGCAGATAATATTAGTGACGATTTTTTTCACATTTTCTATAAACAAAATGAAAGTATAAGTTTACATATAAAAGCAAGTGAGAAGGGACAGCAATCTTCTTTCATACTCTTTGGTAAATGGTGGAGTAGTAAAGATAGAGGTTTTGAAGCCAATGGTGTAATCGTTTTCGTCTACGACGTCATCATTATTAAAACAAATTTTAAGTCAGAATTTTTAAGATCTAAGAAGACTTGGTGTTTAATTTATTGATTCCATAAATCTGAGCGTTTTTTAAAGTAGTTTTCCTAATTACTGTGTTATAACATACAAACTGCTCCATTTTTTTAATTGTCGTTCTGACGCACTCCCCCGCCCTCCCAATATTATGTTACCTCAGATGAACGATGATTATCCAAGCACAAGAATATTCAGCCGTTGAGTCTAAACCCCGAATGCAAAATGAGATGCAAACCAGCCTGTTTATATTGATACGAGGATAAATATTTACACCGTATAGCTATGACAACCTAGATGGTGTATTGATTCATGCTAAGAAATTATTGTCATCGTCTGCGTAAAAAGTAGATACTAAGAGGTTGTTGGGTGTTTAATTTTCAATAATTTATTGCTGTTCAATGGTTCAATGAAATTTACATATTTCATTCATGTATACCCCTATTTGCGGTTGCAAACGTGAGGTCAATGGACCGTTTAGTACACTTTGATTAGTTGAGTGCCATAGAACAGTGTATTTATTATATCAAGAAAGCAAGAATGTATTTAGCCAAAAGTTTATGCAGAAAAAGGAAATTTGAAGGTTGTCCCAGTGCTGGTACCGTTCTCTTGCCACTATTGAATGACAAAATAAGATTGTGCACGCAATGAAAGGAAAGAGTAAAACTATAATCATTTCTGTATGATTTCTTTACACAATTTTAACATATTTTTCATTTTATCTTTCATTTTGAACGTTTAATTGGAATTGTTTGTCTAGTATTTATTTCTTCTTCTTCTTCTTCTTCTTCTTCTTCTTCTTCTTCTTCTTCTTCTTCTTCTTCTTATTATTATTATTATTATTATTATTATTATTATTATTATTATTATTATTATTAATATTATTATTATTATTATTATTATTATTATTATTATTATTATTATTATTATTATTATTATTATTATTATTATTATTTGCAATTCCATAAGATAACATTTTTACAACCATAAATTTTAATATGTGACTAAAGTTAGTGTTTTATTGGCATGCCATTAAACCCTAATACTTGCACGCATGCTTTAGCTCTGTGTGCTTTCACAAAACTAAGGTTCCAGATGAGTTTGCAATTCAGCTATTTTTTGTGGCAGAAAGGGCGTTTCTCAAAGCGGTAATATATTCTACGATCATCAATACTTGAAAGTCATTGATTTTTCTCTGTAATTATAACGGATAATCTCCTTTGCATTCATGGGGCGTCTGCTGTAAGAGTCAATAGATGTTTTTCATAACTTTGCATAACGCGAGTTTTCTAATTTACAGGTCCATTTGCGTGAAAGGATCATATGGATTTTGAATTATTCATTTAAGAATCGTTCTTAGTAAAATGTTCTGCAATGTATCAGGACGTATATTTCAAAGTAAATACACGAGAGGTGAAGTTTTTAAAAATATAGTTAACAAGGTTTGCCAGCGTATACATGTAATCAATGTTACATGGGTAGAAAAGTGCTATAATTTTAATAGTATTGTATATTAGACACTCTTATGTTTGTATAGTATTATACAGTTATGTTTAGCGTAATAACGGTAGACTTGTTAAAATCTCATAGTTGATCTTACACTACAGTATATTGACGGTAATATATAATTGATCTCACACTACAGTGTATTGGGGTAGTATATAATTTATCTTACACTATAGTATATTAGGGCTAGTATATAAAAGGGGGTAATATATTATTGGGGTAGTATATAATTGGGGGTAGTATATACTGGGGGTAGTGTAGGGGGTAGATAATATATTACAGTGTATTGAGGGTAGTATATAATTAGATGTAGTATGTGTTATTGATGTTTGTATTTCCAATATTTTAGGAGGCTTTATTTTCGCGAAATAACCCTATAAATTTGGTCTGTTCACCCTCCCTGCTGCCGCCTTGTCTACTCTTCGTTGGAATTTATGTTATGCAATTGCTGAATGACATGTGTTGGACTAAATTTACTGGAATAAACATGGAATCCCGTGAAAATAATCATTACCATGAAATGTAATGAAACTAAATAAAATAAAAAAATTAATTCTAACAAACAAGCAATTATATATATATATATATATATATATATATATATATATATATATATATATATATATATATATATATATATATATATATATATATATATATATATATATATACTAAACAACTCCTTTCTTTTGTTACATTTGTACGATCCTACAACAAAAAAAAAATCCAGAAAGGTCTTGCTACTGCCAGCGTGAAAACAAAAATAGAAACCCTACCATTGCTCGATAGATTTTGTTCCAATAAGGTTCTTGCCCACTTTAACCGATTAGAAGCCCTTATTGACCGAAAGCGATCCGGTAATAATTACCCAGTAATCATTAATGAAGCACATGCCATTTGTCAGAGATTATTTACAGGACTTGTCATGGACATTAATGTTTATCGGTCCCTTATTGATGAAATCGTTGATGATTACCGAACTGATTGATGCAATTGGATCTGTGACAAATGATTATACATAATGCTCAAAGTTTACCTGTAATGGTCAAGGTGATAAATTCGCAATTATCAACACATAAATGCAATTTATGGACACGGATTCAGTGATGTTGTTCAGGGTCTGTTCAGAAGGATAACCCCCAAAACAATACCGATTGCAAAGCAACTGTGGCTAAAAGCTATTGACGTTGTTCATGATATAGGTATTTGTGCTTTTGGTGATGTTGCTGGCAAAGCATTCTCAGTAATCTATAATAGACTATCACGATTAATACGCAGACCGCCAGCAGTCCGACCTTAGCCAGTAAAATTACCCAGCTCTGATGTAATGACTGCAAATGTTAGCAAAATAAGGAATCAAACTGCAAATCAAAAAACTAGAAGAGTTGGCTGGTGTACCCATGTCATAAAATTGAAATATATAACTGCTAGTCTAATAACAGGAAGTGCTCTTCGTGTTAGACAATAACAAGTATAATAAAATGTTTAAGTGTGTATCTGATCTCGCATTTGACATGGATGAATCCGTACGTGATTATCATAATTATTCGTATGATGCACGAGAGCCGTATCAGCGTGGGCCAATTGAGCTGCAAGTTCAGAATACAAGCAGGCATTTCCTACCCGCCGAAGCATTTACTGAAGAAGAAGGTGTGATTCTAAACACAGATATGAAGCTGATGTTAGAATGGATTTTGTTAATAATGGCATCAAGGCGTTGACAGTGCCAGGTATAACATCACCGGAAGAAACATTGAATCATGCCTGGAAAACGTTGATCAATACTGAAAGATGGAAGTAGAAGACGATGATCACAGATAGTGTTCAAGTACCACTAATGGTTTATTCACATGGCAGATAGCGTCACAGCAAGGTGTCTTTGCACCGCGATATATATTCATTGCTATCCAAGATACTGGATACTGCTAAAGTATACACACTGTATAATGATATTTGAAAAACTTGGTGTTACTAAAGTTTCACTTAGAACAAATGAACAGCAATAACCATTCGAATATATATTATTGAATTTTTATAACAATTATGCAGCACGTGCATCGTTTGATTCATTCATGGGACATAATCAAAATCTTGATTCTGGTCTACCAATATTACAACTAGATTTTACAACGCTGTATCTAATTTATTACTTTTCGCTGGAACACCTGGATTTATTTAGACAATCGTTGATATGCACTTTTGAGCTCGTGTGGCAAGAGGAGCTATTGCTAATTACAGAGTAATAGATGTAATACTCTCAGACAAAACAATTCTACCTGAAGGTGTTGGTGGACGAATGAGAGTTATTGATGTCCATGGGAGAATATATAATCTATTTCACTATTAGTAATTAAATCGCTTATGATATTATAATGTCATATCATAATGATAATGTTACTATGACTCCTGGTCAGACTAAAAAAGTACAATCACCATTAAAAATAATTCTGGAATAAAATATATTACAGAACTCAGCACAGATCGCAAGCGATATGAAGGGTCCAAATAAACTATCACTGACAGAACGTCAATTAAGGCACCTCAATAACGCCAAACCATCTGCGACTGATGCTATACATAATCTTTTCGCGGGTGCCATGAAAGACCTTGCCAAGACGGGAGGTATATTTCAATTTCTTGCACCTATACCAGTGTTAAAGCAGCTGTATCCTCAGCTGCTAGGAAGGCAATAAAAAAAGCATCAGGTCGCGGAATGGAAGTGGTTTAAGACTGCCAGGAACACTTCGCTAGACATGCTTTCCATGTCTAAATTTAATTTTCTTGATGCTGCTAAAAAGTAAACATCAATAACGTCTGAGGTGTTTTTATGCATGATCAATAAACAAAACAACCAAACAATGTTAAAACTGGTATCATTAATATGGATGTAAGTTTTGACCGGGTACTGATTGGGTTGCATATGCGATTGATTCTGATGGAGTTGTTTATTTTGATTCATATGGATTGGCACTACCAAATGAATTTTTAAATATGTCGGCGAACTTAAAAGCTCTCCCGTCTGGTATTCAACATTACCAATACAGACAATAACTGATCCGCAATATGTGGCCTTGAAGTACTCGCCGCGCTCATCGCTGTGTTAAGGTCCCTAACACCAACTCACAAAGTCGTTCACGAATAAACAAGTGATCGTTTTAAAGAGGTCTTAATGTAATATACAATGGTAGATATTTACGGAAGATTTGCTCGAGGTGAAACCTCAAGGTGATTTATCCAAATATGCAAGCTTGACGAGGTTAAGGATGAGTTCTTTAATCTTTTATGTCTCAAAGATGTGGATTAAAATGAAGTTTTTGGTTTATTAGGATAAACAATGACGGTCAAAGACAAGCAGTATCCCGTTGACAAATATTATTCTGCGAGTTCCAGATGCGACCGAAGGTAAC